>JAKSZT010053830.1:4902000-5193917 GCA_026826555.1 Tolypeutes matacus | reverse complement strand
GGCTGCTCAGTAAATCAGTTTGAGTGCAGATTCGCATCTGCTCTCAGCCTAATGCTGCTTCAGGTCGGCTTATCTGCTCCCCAAAGCTATGGGGCGGTGCAGGCAGCCAGATCAATGTCTAAAAATATAAAATACCCTTCCCTGTCCTCTAACAGAACCCTCCCTCTTTTGGGAAGTGTCCCTTCTTCCTGGCTCCGCAGCGGTCTGGGTCTTATCCCTGGGTGGCTAGGGAAATCAGCTGCATTTCCCAACCAAAATCCCCCCTCCGGTTCACCGGGTACTGATTAGCTCGTTTGTTCTGTTCACACAAGGTCCAAGGGGCGCCAGGCAGCCAGATCCCCAGAAAATAAAACTTTTTCGCCCCGCCCACGGCTCCAAAAGGCCTTTTTATTTAATTTTATTTTTTTTTCCCTAACCACGGGGCTCAGCCGCCCGTGCCAACCTCCACTGGCAGCCTCAAAACTCACGAATCTCCACCGTTCGGTCCACGCCGCAGATCTGCGCAGATAGATGTCCCAAGCTTCTCACTCCACGCGTGCACAGCACAGACCCCCGGGCAGGACCCCGTCCACAATCTGCCTTGCTCTGGGAGCTTGCAGTGTGTGCCCTCCTACACTAACGCCATCTTGGCCGCCCTCTTAATTTATTTTGTGACTGGGCTTTAAAAACAATAATTTGCATTTCTGTATAGCAGTCGATGACCCACACAGGTCTCCTATGGACATTACTTCCTTTCATTCAAACCTCAGGACTCTGTGAGGATATGTTATCACCTCCATTCATTGAGGATAGTCAGCAGCTCTTCATGGCTCAAGACCAGGATGAAGCAGCTCACCAGAGCCCACGTTGTTTGCCCTTAGGCCAGGACTCCTTCAGCCTTTTCATACTGTCGTTCCAGATGGTGAGGTATCCTTGGAAAGCCACATATTCCCTGGTGCCTCGTGGTCTATACTGCATTCCTGATTTCTCTGGTGGAAAGCACAGGAGAAGGAATATCAGGTCTAACGACTTCATATATTAGTCAGGGTTCTCCAGAGAAACAGAACCAACGGGATATATACATATATTTAAATATTAAGAAATTTATTATAGGAATTTGCTCACATGACCAGGGATTGGCAAATCTGAATTCTGTAAGGCAGGACACAACCTGGAAACTCCAATGAAGATTTTTATGAATTCCCCGGGAAAAGCTGGCTGGCTGAAGTAGAGATGGAAATTCTCTCTTCTGACTGCTGAAAGCATCACTTCTCCCTTAAAGGCCTTTGGCTGATTGGATGACTTCTCTCATTGCTGAAGGCAATCTCCTTAGTTGATTATAGATGCCACCAACTGGCTAATGATTTAAACCCATCCACAGAATGTCCTCACAGTAACAATCAGGCCAGTGTTTGCTTGACCAAACTGGACACCATCACTTAGCCAAGGTGACACGTGGACTTAACCATCATACCCAGGTTGTATGAATGTGCTCAGCCAGCTTTCTAGAAGGAGTTAAGGCCTGAGTTTGGAGGACTTGGAATTCCGGCTATGGGCAGTACCAGCTTAGGGCTGTAGCATACTCGTGGTTAGTCAGTCAGTTTGAATCAGAAAATGTTCCAGGGTGGGGCCAAAGTGTTCCCTAATGATTTTTTGGACCCCATGCTCTGCTGCCTCTCTGTGGGAACCCCGGGAACTGTTGAAGTTTGTCTTGAGTTTGGGGTTAAAGATATGAAAACATGGAAAACCGGTCCAATTCAAAAGATGAGAAAGACTGCTTTCTTTACAATAGTTTTGGGAAATTTCCACAAATGTTTTTACTGCATTTTTTAAAAACTAGGTCTTCATACCTCACATTTCATGTTTCAAAAGAACAGTACGTAAACGGAATTAGAAAACTTAGAGTGAATATTTTTTTAAAAGTTTATCCCCAAATACCATTTTTACAAAAAAAAAAAAAAAAAAACACAAACAAACAAACAAAAAAACCCACACAATTTTCTCTTATGGCTTAAATTCCAGAAATTTCACCCCGCAGCTATGGCCTACCTTTTCCCCTTTCTCTTTCACCATAGATCCTCAAAACCAATCAACCCTTTGTGTTTTCATTACCAGCATGTAGGATGGTTCAGGGTTTAGAAGATGGGGTGAGGGAGCAAAACAGACAAGTAGTCAGGGGGTGGCTTGTGTGAAGGAAGATGGGGGTTAGTACATCATTCATTAATCTAATCAGTGGAAATAGTTTCCTATAGAGAGGTCCTGTCTGCTGACTAGAGAAAATAGTTTTAATTCTCTTTGTCTTGGATTGTTATTCTTTAGAAATACAGGTCTGTAAAGTACATTAAGTTCTTTGGTAGAAAATTTTTAGTCAGAGTAAAGAAAGGTCACTGGAACTGGGACTCAGGAGGTGAAAATAAGCTCTGATTCTACCAGCTTTCCAGCAGTGTGACCTCAGACAACTCATTGAACAAAGCCAGGTTTTCTCATTTGTTCTCTGAGATCTTTCCAGTTCTGACGGGCTATAATAACTATGAATTGACGGATACAGAAAAGGAATTAAACTGTTTAATGAAATAAAAGCCAGAAAACTAAATGCAATTCCATCTACTTCAGCTTGCCTCTAAAGATTATTTTTCCAAATGGCTTTGCTGCAGGAAAGTTACATCCAGTGGGTTTGCTTCTCTTAGGGAGAACTGGGGTTTCAATGAGCAGCTAGGATGGTGCTGGACATGAGCAGCATGGTGCCTGGCACACAGTAGGCACTTCACAGTTTGTCGCATGAATAAATGAATGAATGAACCTTCAAAAGGCTGCTTAATACTAACATTCAGGGAAATGAAAGAGTCAATGCCTTCTGTGAGCAGTTACACAAATTTCTACTGCAGAATTTTAGGGCCAGAATTGCAAGCTGTTACAGAATGATTAGTATTTCCTTCTCTGACCAGATTCTAGTTGAATGGCATTCCCTTCTGGGGAGCTGAGCGCTGACATCTTGATCTCCTAAACCCCCAGGAGAGGTCATTTACCTCATCTGGATAAACTCTTCATTGCCCAAGCCTGTCTGACCTTCCTGGCCTGTCATAAAAGTTCCAATCTGTTCTGCTCATTATATGGTGTTCTAGATAATTCTGCCCCTTATTTTATTCCTTCTCGGTGAGTAATTTAGAAGTATTAAAAAATAAACTGGAATGAAGAGCACATGCACAAATGCCCATATAGTCATTTTCACAGCAATACAGATAAATGTGCAAGGAAGCATCCCTTTCAAATATTTTGGTGTGGTTGAAAAGCTTATCTTCAGTCTATTTTACCTTGCATTGGTTTTGACACAGATGTTTTGACTTATTAGAATAAATAAAGCCTGCCATAGCAGAATAGGTTTCATTTCTTTTTCATTTTGTGATGGGCCTCAGTGTTCCATGACAAAGTTCTCTTGCCCCTTTTTCTCTCCCTACCCCTTCCTTCCAAGCACAGAAGTCCTATGGATCATTGCATCAGTGCTGCCCTCCCTGAATTCCACAGACCTCAGCAACTAGATCTACCTGTTGGAAGAGGAGGCAAAAGCATGCATAGAAGACTTTACAGTTGAGTGTGATTGTCAAGGAGCAATTGGATTGGGAGTTGGGAGTTGGGAGCTAGTGAGTGCAGGCAAGTCTCTCCAGGATTTGGGGTCTTAATTTCTTATCTGTCACATGAAAAGATTAGACTTTTTAATTTCCTCCCTTCTACTTCCATGATTCTAAGTCAATTCTTGCCAATCCATTTGTGCCTGGTGGTTGTGAAAACTGAACCAAAAGCTACAGATTTTAATGGCAAATTTCTAAAAGTTCACTAGATAGAGAAGTCTCTGTGTACTGAAAAACTCCTTTGCTCATAAAATGAGATGCCTCTCCAGTTTCCAGAGGATAAATAGGAACTAAAATACATTTAAAAAAAAAAAACAAAACATTTTATGCCGGTATATCCCCATTTTTCTAATCTTCAGCATTGAACGTCTTATCAAAGATTGAAACCATTAGTCAAGTATCAAGTTTGGCTTGGGAGATATGGACAAAAAGTGTAATTTTTATAACTATACAAAAAGGAGTTGTGGTTTTTTTCCCCTACTGGTGTATTAAAAGAAAATGAATAAATTTGCTAAAAGGGATTGATTTGAATCAGCACCAAGAATGATGAGGCTCGCTCTCACTCAGCCAGCTTAAATCAGTTCTGACAGATTGTCTTAGTTTGACTTCAAACTTTTGTGCACTTGAACAAAACTCTTCTAGCACTTGGAGATTTAGTTAGGACTCTTGATTATATATAATAGAAACCTTCAAGAATTTCTTAATCCCAAATGAGGAAGACTCACTATAAGGAACACATATGTGTGTATGTGCAGGTCTTGCAGAACCCAAGGGCAGAGATGCAGATGGACCTCAGGACAAACTGGAACCAGGGATGCCAAGACCTTCAGGGCTCTCTCTTCTTCTCTCCTTTCTCTTGCCCTCTGACCCCCTCTTCACTCTTCTCTGAATCACTGTTCTCTCTTTTTGCACATCTACCTTCTCTATTTCCCCCAAGGAGGAATATGGCCACCCATGGTTCGCAGGTTTACATCTTCTTTCTTTAGAAGAAAATTCAGACTAAGATTGGAATCTCTTAGGCGTGATTCCAAAATCCCCTAAGAGGAGGATTCTTGGTTCAGGGTGGTTTGGTTGTATGCCTACCCAATGAACTATGGTTGATGCAGTCTGCTGAGAGCCCTAAAACCATGTAGATTTAGGATTGGAACCACTCCTAGAAATTGATGAAGAGTGGAACAGAAAGAAAGCAAATATGGATAGGCAACCCAATAAATTCCCAGTACACTCTCAGAGAGCTGTGAACTAAAATTTATGAAGTGACTGCTTTGTATAAATGTCCTATCTCAACCTCTCAGATTTTAAGGAAGCCAGTTTTTATAGTCTTTGGGGAGATTTTTTTCAAAAAGATTTATTTATTTATCCCCTTTTGCACTCGCTGTCTGCTCTCTGTGTCTGCTTGTTTTCTCTTTAGGCAGCACCAGGAACTGATCCTGGAACCTTCCGGAGTGGGAGAGAGGTACTAAATCTCTTGTGCCACCTCTGCTCCCTGGTCTGCTGTGTCTCTTATTGTCTCTCTTCTGTGTCTTTTTTTGTTACGTCATCTTGCTGCACTAGCTCTCTGCACAGGCCAGCACTCCTGCGTGGGCCAGCTTTCCGCTCGGGCCAGCTTGCTTTTCACCAGGAGGCCCCGGGGATCGAACCCTTGACCTCCTATATGGTAGACAGGAGCCCATTCATTTGAGCCATATCCACTTCCCAAGATTTTTTTTTAAATTACCCCTGAACTAAGTGATATGTTAGAATTAAATTATTGCCTGATTTGTTTTATAAATAAATTTGCTTCCAGAAGCTGCTATTGGTTATGGCAAGGTGAACTTGTCTCTTCTGGAATTTTTTTTTCCTCATAGATTTTTAAAGACTATAGAATGCTACAAGATTTACACAGATAGAAGTCCTTCGGTGAAAATGGGGTAATATAATAAGCAGGTTACTGCATGGAGCCTGTGGGTGTTCTCTTCAGATCTGCTGCAACTCACTGAGGCACTTACCCCAGTATTCAAGAAGACTTTGATATCAGTGAGAGAGAGAAAAAGTGGCAAGAGAAACCACCGTCCCATTCCTTGATCTGGGTTATACTGATCCTTATGCTAGACCATACCAGTGGAAAAAAAAAAGAAAAAGGTGGGTGAAAGAAAGAATGATGGCTATATAAAGTTAATATTGTTGGGCTATTGTGGAGCTGCAATTTTAGGAAGTTCATTTTCCTACAGTCTAAAGTAATCAACAGCTGTGACTCTTTTTTGGCTGCCCTTTGTGTTGTGCATGTTTCCTGTGATTATATTTAGTCAATTTTAACTTTTCGGAATTTAACTTTCAATTTTCACAATGTGTGATTTTGTGTTAACCATTCAATTACCAGTCCCAGTAAATTGAGAGCTAAAATGCACCAGCACTGTTGCCTTTTATCATTTGAAAATCCCATTTTATCCTCAAGGAGCTTGGTTATTCTTCATTGGGTTCTCAACATGATTGTATGATGAAGTAATAATTAAAATGTCACCCCATTTATTCCATGTCAAAAGAAGAGAGGCCTCAGGAGACTTCCATACAAAATTTCAAATGTCCTACAACAATAGCAAAACAACAAAAATGATGGTAAAAGGTAAATAGTCATAAACAATCAGGTCTAGAGAAATGTAAATAAGAATCAAGAACAAGAAAAGATCTGAGAGAGATCAGGAAAAGAACCCAAAAGAACATACCACAGAGACCTACAGAGCTGGTATATTTGAGAATCAAATTTGGCTTTGTCTTACTAGTTGCCCAGGCTAAAAAAGAAACATCCTAGCTAGGTAGTCCTAATTAAGAGAAGGGATGGGGAGGGGGAAAGGGGAGGGTGGGAGGAGGGGAAGGGGAAGGGAGAGAGGGAATTCCTTTAACATGTTCCACAGAGATTAATTCTCTTTAAAAATCAAATTTTGCTTGCCCTTCAAAACAGCAATTTTTTTAAAAAGTAACATTTTGGATAAAATTTTTCTAAGGGGCATTTAATATTTTTTATTTACCTGTTTCCTTAAGACATTATATATACAACATTATTTAACTTTTCTTGATTCCGTAAGTAATCAGTGTGATAGCAGAGATTGTCTGGTGTACCTTTAGGTCTATAAAACTTTTCTTCCACATGGAATGACCCCAATTTACTTGGCTTTCTAAATTCTCTTTGCTTTTAAAATAGTTTTTCCAGTTTCTTCCATGTTAGCCTATTCCTTATGTTGGAGTATGGCTACCTCTAACATACTTCTTTTAATCCATCACAGGTCAGAAAATTAGACAACAATTAAAAAAAAAAAAAAGTAATGTAAGTTTGTTAATTATGTAAAGGAAAAAAGAAAAGGCTCTCTAAGGAGTTAAGTGGCCCACATAGGAAAAATCTCATGAATTTTAATATAGATTTTTTTTCTTCTGAGTTTCTCTGTTCAGAGATGATGCTTTTGCTTACTGTAAGATTGGTCTTATTCTAGATGAAAAAAATTGCTGGACAAATAACTTCTGGGTTCATTCATTCGATGTCTATTTATCATTCTAGGCACTGGGAATGCAGCCGTGAGTAGGGCAAACAAGGTTCTTGCTGTTACGTATTCTCGTAGGAATGGGAAATAGTAAACAAGACATGAACATAATGACTTCAGATTGAGACAAGTGCTTGGAAGAAAATTAAACAGAAGGATGGGATAGGAGCAGGGGGTGGGAGGTTGAAGGGTCCCTATATGAATAGTTCCATTTACGTGATCAGCAAAAGCCTCGAGGAGAAGGTGACATTTGAGCTGAGACTTGAATGATGGGAAGGAGCCAGCCATGAGCGATCAGGTACAGAATGTTCTAGGCAGGGGGCAGCAGAGGAGTTCCATGTACCTGCAGGTTCATTAGTGAGCACAGGTTACCAGAGAAGTCAGAGCCCTGGGCAAGGTCAGATCCCGTAGGACCTCGTAAGCTCAGCCAAAGGGTTTGGATTTTACTCGTAAGTACGATGGAGAGCCTTTGGAGAGTTTTGAGCAGGAGAGAAAACAGAAATTAAGGGAGGAGTGGGTGCATTTATGAAGTGACTTCCCTAGAGTTACCTAGCATACAACAAGATGTAATAAACAAAACCATTCGTAGAGTCTTTGGATCCTTGCAGAATCCAAAAGAACCATTACTGGGTGCTCTAAAAATATTTCTCAACTACTAGATCAGCTGTGACAAAGCCACTCTTGAATTGCCACTAATTCCTTCAGTTCTCTCCTCCTCCAACTTCAGTCCCTCCATTTACCAACTGTAAACGCGTTCAGTTGTGAGGCTGGTCAAGCAAGAAGCGGTTGGCACTGTTGGAGAATTAAATTTCTAACCATTCTTGGGGGCATACATTTAGCATGGTGATGTTTTTATGAAAATGCATTTCTCTTGTGGCTTGAGCTAAGTTTTCAGGAGTTCTTGAGTGGGCCTGTAGCCAAGCAATGTCAGTAATAGTTCTCTTTGGCTGAGCTTGTTGACCTACTTTTCTAGATCTACTTTGTGAATAACGTCCCTCTACGGCGATATCTATTTTCCCAGAGCATCAGCTTCTCTTCATGCTTTAAGCAATCCATATCATAAAGAAATATTTTCAGCTGAAATGAATCATTCCGGCTTTTCTTTTCAGGCCATTTTAGAATGCTAAGGGCAAAATTCTTTGCTTTCTCATGCCCAGACTCCTCAGTAAGTGAACTTTTTCTTACATAAACTGCCCTTCCACCATCTTTTTTGGTTATTTTGTGAACCACTGGCCGCTGGCACACATTTCACTGTGTTGTCTTGTTAGTAGCCTCTGAAGCCCTTTAGCAAAAAAAAAAAAAAAAAAATTACATAAATCCGATTAGAAGCTCTGTGGTAAAAGGAAATGCAGGGACCCTCCCCCCCTCGCCCAGTGGGCACCCACAACTGGTCCAGAAATTGCCCCCCACGAGGCCCCGGGGGCTCCACAGCCACTCGCCCCGGTGGGTGCTGGTGACCAGCGAGGCGGTGTGCAGAGGCTATGTGGAAGAGGACAAGTAGGAGGAGTAAAGGTGTTGGAGAGAAGATTCTGGAAGGAACAGGAAACCTGCCTGGGAGGAGGCGGCTCCTCCCGGCACCCAGGCTGCGCCCATCGCAGGTGTCCGGGGCCATCCTCCCGGCACTCTTGGCCACCACCCTCCTGCACTCCATTCCCCATCTGCCTGGGCGCCTCCCTGGCTAGAGGGCAGCGAGGGTGCAGGAGAGGAGAGAGGACGTCCACTTTGGAACATGAAGCAGCATGTCTGATAAAATGTCCAGCTTCCTCTACCTAGGGGACATCGTGTCCCTGTACGTGGTGGGCTCGGTCAACAGCTTCAGCAGCATCCTGGGGTTGGGGCATGACAGGTGTGTGGTGCAGCCAGAGGCAGGGGGACTTGACAACCCTCCCAAGAAGTTCAGAGAGTAAAAGAAGTCCTAGGGCATTTCAAAGCCAAAGGACCATACTCAAAAATTAACTCAAAGTGGACCATAGGCAGAAATGTAAGAACTAAAATTATGAAACTCTTAGGAGAAAAACATAGAAGTAAATGGTCACTGTCTTGGGTTAGGCAATGATTTCTTGAGAGTACACCAAAATCAGATTGACAAAAGAAAAAAATCGGTAAACTGGTCCTCATCAAAATGAAAAACTTTTGTTCTTCAAAGAACACCATCAAGAAAGTGAGAAGACAGTCCACAGTCTGGGAGAAAATATTTGCAAATCATATATCTGATAAGGGTCTAGTATGCAGAATATAAAAAAGAACTCTTACAACTAAACAATAAAAAGAAAAATAACCCAAATAAAACAATGGACAAGGATCTGAATGGGCATTTCTCCAAAGAAGATATACAAATGGCCAGTAAGTACATGAAAAGATGCTCCACGTCATTAGTCATTAGGGAAAAGCAAATCAAAATCACAATGATGATTGTGATTCCTACTCACTAGATGGCTACAATAAAAAAAGACAGACAAGTGTTGGTGCAGATGTGGAGAAACTGGAACCTTCATATATTGTTAGTGGGAATGTAAAATTGCCCAACCACTTTGTAAAAGAGTCTCTCAGTTCCTCAAAATATTAAACATAGAGTTACCATATGGTCCAGCAATTCCATTCCTAGGTATCTATCCAAGAGAATGAAAACATATGTTCATGCAAAAACCTGTACATGAATATTCATAGCAGTATTATTCATAATATTCAGAAGCAGAAATAATGCAAACATTAGCAACTAATGAATAACCAGTATATGGTATATCCATGCAAGGAATATTATGGAATGAAGTACAGATGCATGCTACAATAGGGATGAACCTTGAAAACATTATGCTAAGTAAAAGAAGCCAGTCACAAAAGATCATATATTGTATGATTTCATTAATATGAAATGTGCAGAATAGGCAAATCTGTAGAGACAGAAAGTAGCTTACTGGGAGTGGATGTGGCTTAAGCAGTTGAGCACCCGCCTCCCACATGGGAGGTCCCGAGTTCAGTTCCTTGTGCCTCCTAAAGTAGACAAACAATGAGCAGACAACAAGCAGACACTAAGCAAAAACAATAAGCAGACTACGAACAAAAACAAAGGAGCAGGGAGCAGATGTGGCTCAAGTAGTTGAGCACCTGCCTCCCACATGGGAGGTTCTGGGTTTGGTTCCCAGTCCCTCCTAAAAAAAAAAAAAAAACAGACAACAAGCAGACCGGAAAAAAAAAATAACGAGCAAAAACAACAAGCAAACAGAAGAGGAAATCATCTTGGGGGTAGGGAGAAGTAGCTTACTGATTGCCTAAGGCTGTGGGAGTTGGGGGTGGAGAAGTGGGGGTGGGTGAGTACACCTATCTGAGGTGGTGAAAGTATTCTAAATTTAATTTATGGGGATGGTTGCACAACTCTTTAAATATCCCAAAACACATGGAATTGTGTACTTTAAATGAGTGAACCTTATAATATGTAAATTATATAGTTATAAATCTGTTAAAAAAGCAAAAGGTCTATAGCCAACATGTGAGAAAATGTTAAAACTCACAAATAATTAATGAATTACTAGTTAAAACAAACAAAAAATCAGTGCAGGAGTTCTATTGCTGACTACCTGGGAGTTACTTTTCATATTATTAAAAGAATTTATTAGGGGAGTGGAGGTAGCTCAAGTGGTTGAGCACCTGCTTCCCATGTTTGAGGTTCTGGGTTCAATCCCTGGTACAATTTATTAAACAATTTATTAAATGTTTCTGTAGGTCCTTTATGAAGCATAAGAGCAGAGATAGAAGATTCTTTTCCTGCTGTCTATAAGCTTGAAGTTTAAAGCAGCCAAATCCCACATCCCACCACATTGGTGTGGGAGGTGGGCAACATGGGAATCCCAGTGGGTTCCGTGTAATATTTTGGGTATCTAAGCACCTCTTAAAATATATTTATATATATATAAATAACATTTTTGTACGCAAATGCACATATATGCATATATATTTATATATCATTTTACAAATATTGGTATGTATTGTGAAAATTTTGATTTTTACCCACAATAAAAAGTAAATTAATTAAAAATAAATAAATAAATAAAGCAGCCAAAGATTTTAGGACATGACAAAATGAAACATCAGTAGAATGAGTAAACAGGTTTACTTCTTCATGTAATAATCAGTGTGGGCACATAGCAGAGAAAGCTGTATAAGTTATGATTTGGACATAATTTGAGGAGAAAAATCACCATTTCTATTCTATTTCATCAGGGAAAGACTCTTTTTGGTACTGGGGCTGGAGATTGAACCTGGGACCTCATATGTGGGAAGCTGGCACTCAACCATTGAACCGAACCCAGGACCTCCCATGTGGGAAGAAGGCGCTCAACTGCTTGAGCCACAGCCACTCCCCAGGGAAAGACTTTTAACAGAGATGGCCTTCAGGAACCATCTGAGTAAGGGGAAGGAAAAGCTTGGTGAATTGGTAGAATGTAAAGAAGTTTTGAGTTTTGGCCTTCTCCTGAGTTCATGTGTGAATTTCATTATTCATTATGAAGGAAAACAATCTACATGATTATATATACATAGAGTTCATTTGTTTTATAAACTGAAAATTAATAAGATGTCTGGCTTATGAATTTGTACCTTTTATTCAAAGGTCTAAAAAATAGACTTAAAGTAGCAAATTACATTTATCAAAGAGTAAAATGTGAGAAGTACAGATTGCAACATAAAAATATGCATCATTTAATGCAATTTTGAAGCATTTGAAACCGGGCCCTGAAAATCTGGATGTAGACCTGACCATGCCCGTGCATTAGAGAGTGATAGCAACCCACTGGACCTGGAAGATTTCTCCTCACCCTGGACAAGGTGGCAGTCTGTGATGGTGGCTGAATAAGGCTACCCTACCCTGCAAGGCGTTGCTAAGAGATGGCAGAAAGACAGGTATGGTGCAGTAACCTGGAGCCACGTTGGTGAATCCCAGGCTTTTAGATGTCAGGGCTTGCAGGAAGGTGGGGTGGGGCTTGGAATGCTTCTTTGAATGAGGCTACTTGCGCAGGACTGCACGCTTGCTGTATACATGTACAATTCTAGTATTGGAACAGCAAATCAGAGGTGATCCCCATTGGAAGTAAGTTGGCTGTGACCCCTGAACCAAAAATGAGGTTTAGAAATTTGTAACAGCTATAATAACATGCCAGTTCACATGGGTAATATATGACATTTAGTTTTTCTGCCACTTTCCCTCCCATGCAAGATGATTCTCTTCACCATGAAGACAAGCCAACGACTTTATAGCATTAATTTCTCTCCCTCTGCAGGCTTGCCTGGCCTGGGCTGCAGGTGGCTCAGTCCTTCCTTGCCTTGTCAAAAGATGGGTCCCTATTCTGTTAAGAGCAGAAAAAGAACCAAATAGGCTGTTCATGAACTATAAGCAAAGTAAGGATGAAAATCCATCAGGAAGTTCAGAAAAAGAGGTGTTTCATCATTTTTGGAAAATCACATTAAAATCTTATTTATTTATTTATTTTAAAGAAACTTTCAATTACGTAATGCTGCATAAAAAATAGAGGGGATTCCTATATATCCCACTCCCTCCCTCTCCCACACTTTCCCACATTAACAACATCCTTCATTAATGTGGTACATTTGTTACAATCAATGAACACATATTGGAGCATTGCCACTAAGTGTAGGTTATAGTTTACATTATAGTTTACAGTCTGTCCCGTGCAATTTTGTAAGTTGTGACAAAATATGTAATGGCCTGTATCCATCATTGCAACGTCATTCAGGACAATTCCAATGCCCCAAAAATGCCTCCATATTACACCTATTTTTCCCTCTCCTTCCCCTCAGAACTGCCAGTGGCCACTGCCAAAAGTTCTTCCATTGCTAGAATAACAATAAGTCTATAGTAGAATAATCTTAAGTCTACTTTAGTTCATTGTTCATTCCCCAATCTTGAGGATTCGGGGATGGTGATGCCCACTCTGCCTCTCCTTGAGAGGCGGCTTAGGCCCATGGAGCAGATGAATGGAACTATCTTGCTTGCAGTTGTAGATACCCTCCCTTCCTTGGGATGGGCGTTGTCCATCATCATCTCCTTGTTGGTTGTCCTGGGTGAGTCCAATGAACTAGAGAGTAGGTGTTGCAACTCTGCTGAGATTCAGGGCCCAACTGGCACATAGACAGACCAAAGATTTAAATCTCTTGGACATATACTTATCAACTCTAGTACTAACTATAGGTTCAAATAAAAGGGGAAGAAGAGCCATGTGTAGGGGAACCTAAAATCTTAATTTCAAATCCTACTGGACTGGCAAGAAATCTGGTCTCACTTGGGCCTCCCTGCCCAATAAAGTTGGGCCAAGGGCCAAGAAGTGTACATGGTACCAAAGCATTTATGCATTCTTGCATTCGCTTGTTCCTTCAGCCAATGGTCAGCAGAGCAGCGTGACTCTGGAGCCAGTCTCCTGATTGTGATTCCTGGCTCTGCCCCTTCCTAGTTGTGGAGCCCTGGGTGAGTTACTTAATCTATCTGTAACTCTGTATCCTCATGTCAAATCGAGGTTATAGAGATAACTACCTGCTAGGGTTGCACTTAGCTTAAGTGAGTTCTAATGTGTAAAGTACTTGGAAGAGAGTTTGCAGATTATTGGGGAGACCCCTCGTTTGAATTGTCAGTCCTCCATCCTCCCTAATTTTCATGGAGCTATATCTCCTCCCAGGCCATATGCTTTCAGATCCTACTTCACTGTTTCTGAGCACTGCCTGGGACCTGAGGTCTAGATTTCCCAAGGGTAATAAATTAAGAAGTAGGGGAGCAGATGTGGCTCCAGTGGTTGAGCACCAGCTTCCCATATGAGAGGTTCCGGGTTCAATCTCCTGCCCTGGTACCTCAAATATAAGAAGGAAGGAAGGGAGGGAGGGAGAAAATGAAAGAAAGAAGTATACAAATCAGGAGTTGTTTCTTTCTGGGGGGCGGCTCTTCTCTTTCTCCTCTGTGTATCTGAAGAGAAATTCCTTTTCCTTCCCCCCTCCAATATCTTTAAACATAAAGACTAAGGGTATTGTTTTCTTTGTTTAATCATAAACTCGGTATTAGATACCCACTATCTTAATTCTCCGTGAATTTATCATTCACTTCAGTCCAGAACTGATGGAACTTTGAGGAAAAAAAAATTATTTTGGCACAGGCATCTTCAGAAAAACAAAAGAGAGTTGTCTTATCACTCAGAAAATGAAGTCATGTGCCTCAAGGTCCTATGGCAAGGTTAGAAAGTGGGAGGCAGGAATATAAAGGACTTTAAAATCTTGGCTAGCTGCAGGGAAATCACTTCACAAATGTACCTACCCCTCCTTTAATTTCTGCCCTTCCTCTTCTAAACACCTCCCCCAAAGAGCTACCTCCTAGAAGTTGCCAGGACCCAACAGGATTCTCTTTCTGACCCTTTTGAGGCTCTGGCCAACGCTCTCCTCTCCCCTTCAGCTTCTCAAAGGCCTCTTCATTTCCCCTCCTTCTAGCCAGAGCAAGGTCTTTTACCGAAGACCAGAAGGATAGTGTCTTGAGGAGAATTCTACCCTTGGCTCATAAACCTCCCCAAGGAACAGGACAGCAAAGGGCTTGACTCAAAGGGAGGGGAGAAGACAAAAATCAGCAGAAAATCCACAAGTTAAGAAACAGTTTGGAGAGGCTTTTAATTATTAGACCACATCTAAAAACAAAACGCTAAGATCTGGTCTATGTAAAGACAAGAATTCAAGAAAATTGGGATTTTTTAAAATGTACTGATAAGGCTATATTAATTCTCTGGAGTCAATGCCCTGGATTCAAATTTGCTTGGTCAGTGGAGAGGTCCAAAGACCTAAAGAGCTACCGACCCATGGCCAACAAGGTGGGGAGCACAAGAAATCCACTGGGTACAGAAAGAATTAGTACGTCTATTTATTTTTCTATCCCCTATTTTAAATTTTATTTTTGTACATAGTGTATCAGTAATAATAGTACTAATGTCTGCAGGGTAGGTGAGTACTGGTGGGATACAGAGAAAAGGTTTTAAACATTGCAAGGTTTGTCACATGGAAAACAAATACTTTCAATTGATCATTTTGTCTAAGCCATATGCCTCCTGTATCCACAATTATTCTTCTGAAATAGGGCTTGAGCACCCAGAAAGATGTATCAGGATATATTTTTTTTAACAAATCAATTTTATTGATAGATACTAATAAAACATAAATCCATCCAAAGTGTACAATCTATAAAAGTATTTGGTATAATCACATAGTTGTGCGTTCATCACTTCCATCATTTTTAGAGCATTTTCATTATTCAAATAATAAAAATATGAAAAAAAAAAAAACTAAACTAAAAAAAAATCTCATCCCCTCTCAATCTCTCTGTGCTTCCCCTGTTGTACATAGTTGCCATTCTGTGTCCATCTCTCTAGTTCACTTATATTTATATTTTGTAAAAACAGTTTTATATATACGCGATTTCACCCATATTCACATTTCACGTGAGGTTTCACTGTTATACAGTCCCATGTTACATTTTTTAACTTTCCTTCTAGTAATATACATGACCTTAGACTGACCCTTTCAACCACTGTCATAACCATATAATCACTCTGCTAATCACAACCACTATGATGTGCTTTCACCATTTCTATTCATTTCCAAGGATTTACAAACAACATTTTACCAGTTCTGCACAGATTAACCCTCAGCTTTCCATTCTCTATGCTCATTCTATTTTCTGGTGACCTATATTCTAATTATTAACTCCATGAGTTTACTCAATATATTTAGTTCAATAGTAACGTAATCATACAGTATTTATACTTTTGTGTCTGGCGTGCTTCACTCAACATAATGTCCTCCAGGTTAATCCATATTGTCATATGCTTCATGACTTCATTTCTTCTTACAGCTGCATAGTATTCCACTGTGTGTATACACCACAATTTGTTTATTCATTAGTTGGACATCTGGGTTGTTTCCATCTTTTGCCAATCATGAATAACACCGTAATAAACATCAGTGTGCAGATGTTTGTTTGTGCCACTGCTCTCATTTCTTCTGGGTATATACCTAAGAGTGGTATTGCTGGGTCACATGGCAAGTCTATATTCAACTTCCTTAGGAACTGCCAAATGGTCCTCCACAGTGGCTGTACCATTCTATATTCCCATTAACAGTGAATAAGCATTCCTATCTCTCCATATCCTCTCCAACACTTAGAGTTTTCCGACTTGATATCTTAATGATATTTAGTCTTCCAATCTATGAACATGGAATGTCCTTCCATTTATTTGAGTCTTCTTTGGTTTCTTTTAACAATGTTTTGTAGTTTTCGGAATACAGGTCCTTTATGTCTTTGATTAAGTTTATTCCTAAATATTTGATTGTTTTCAGTCACGGAATTTTTTTCTGATTTCCTCCTCAGATTGCACATCCATAGTGTATAGAAACACTATTGATTTTTGCATATTAATTTTATATCCTGCTACTTTGCTGAACTCCTCTATTAGTTCTAGTAGCTTTGTTGTGGGTTTGTCAGGATTTTCTAGATACAGGATCATAACGTCAGCAAATAGTGAAAGTTTTACTTCTTCCTTTCCTACTTGGGAGCATTTTATTTCTTTGTGTGCCTGATTGCTCTAGCTAGAACATCTAGCACAATATTGAATAACAGTGGTGACAGTGGGCATCCTTGTCTTGTTCCTGATCTCAGCAGGAAATCATTCAGTCTTTCACCCTTGAGCACAATGCTAGCTGTAGGTTTTTCATATATACATTTTACCATATTGAGAGAGCTTCATTTTATTCCTATCTTTTGGAGTGTTTTTATCAAGAAAGGGTGTTGTAGTTTGTCAAATGTCTTTTCTGCATCACTTGAGAGGATCACGTGATTTTTCTTCCTCAGTTTATCAATGTGGTTTATTACACTACTTGGGATAAAATCCACTTGTTTGTGGTGTATAATTCTTTTAATGTGCTTTAGATTCAATTTTCAAGTATTTTGTTGAGGATTTTGCATATATATTCATTAGGACTATTGGTCTGTAATTTTATTTTTTCATAGTACTTTTATCTGGCTTTAGTTTTAGGGTGATGTTGGCTTCATGGAATGAGTTTGCATTCTTTCCTGTTCAATTTTTTGGAAGAGTTTGAATAAGATTGGTATTAGATCATCTGTGAAGCCATCTTTGGGAGTTTTTTGATGACTGTTTCAATCTCTTCACTAGTGATTAGTGTTTTGAGATCTTCTATTTCTTCTAGGGTCAGCTAGAACTTTGTCCATCTCATCTACATTGTCTGGTTTTTTGGCATACAATTGTTCATAGTATGATCTCTCTTATTTCTGTGGGGTCAGTGGTAATATCCTCCCTCTCATTTCTAATTTTATTTATTTGTGTCTTCTCTCTCTCTCTTCTTCTGATTTGTGTGATTATCATTGATTAATTGTCTTAAATCCTGTAACTTTTCAGGATTTTTGGCTTGTCCCTTTGGCTGGGCCATCTCTTCCTGTTTCCTACTATGTCTTGTAATTTTTTGCTGATGTCTATGATGTCTAGGCATATAAGTATGTTGGTGAATTTACTCTGATGGCCAATTTCTCTCTCTTGCCTATTTTTTTTTAAACAGGAATCCTGGATTTTTAAAAAAATTATTTTATTCCCCCCGCCTTGTTGTTTGCGCTGGCTGTCAGCTCTCTGTATCCAGTCATGGTGTGTTCTTTCCATGTCTACTTGTCTTTTCTTCTTGTCTTTCTCTATAGGAGACACCAGGAACTGATCCAGGGACCTCTGGTATGGGAGAGAGGCACTCAATTGCTTGAGCCACCTCAGCTCCCTGGTCTGCTGCATCTCTCACTGTCTCTCCTCTGTGTCTCCTTTTGTTGCGTCATCTTGCTGTGCCAGCTCCAGCTTTCTGCAGGCATGGACCATCAACTCTTCACGGGGCATGGGCCAGCCTCCCATATGGTAGACGGGAACCCAATTGCTTCAGCCACATCCACTTCCCTCTTGCCTGTTTTTTTTTAACAACTCTTCTTGGATATTTGGTTCAACTTATTCTAAGGCTTTAAAATTGCCCAGCTTAAGTTATCCAAAATCAGGCACTCACTAAAGGGGTACAGATTTTCTTCCAGGAGTTCATGTACAGAGAGCCCTAAAGGCAGTTTTTCTCCATGCAATTTCCAGAGTGGCCAGAAGATGGCGCTCATCAACACACCTTTCCACCCAGGTATTGCAATCTCCACTTTCCTGTGTTCTAGTCTGGCCAGATTCAAAGTGGGCTCTGCTGGCCAAATTCACTGAAGAAAACCCCCCAACTTCCCCTCCCTTTTCCCTTGTAACACCTGACAGAGAGGAAGACATCTGTTCCCCTCTTTGTCGGCTGCAGTGAACTAGGGGTTTTATCCCAGCTTAATTTCTTAGGGGTGGGAGAGGGGAGCCCTTCCCAGCTACCACGTGGTTTTGGTAACTCAAATTTGTTGTTTCAAGTTCTTTGTCTCTCTGTCCCTCTCCCTCCTGGGAGTTGTGAAGCACTGTCCTGGTCTGCTGACCTCCAAAGCAGGTCTCTTGGGCAGCTTTTGGCACTTTCTTTGTTGTTTTTGTGAGAGTTGAGTCCTGCCTGCCTACTCTGATGACATCTTCCCAGAACTCCTCTCAGGCTATTTTTTTATGCTCCTAATTTGAAGGACTCTCTCCCAGTCCTGAATTCTTCTCCTACTTAAGCATGACTTTGGAGAATGAGATTTGAAGGAGGGTTGTCACACTTAGCAAATAAGAATAGTAATGTTTGGAACATACTTTAACATACTAAAAAATTATTTGTTGTTTATCTGAAATTAAAATTTAATTGGGTTTCTGGTATTTTATTTGGCAACTCTAGTTTACAGTCAGTTTTCCTATGATTTTGGGCAAATACTTCTCTGAGCCTCACTTTCTTTGTAACCCATTGGTTATTTTGAGTATCTTTAAAAATAATAATAATGATGTAAAGCATTTAAACACCATTTTTACATACTGTAAATAAATTACAAGTATCATCATGATGGTGACCATATTATTTTCAGCCCAGTTTCAGGAATTTATCTACAAAACTAATCTCCTTTTCAGA
This sequence comes from Tolypeutes matacus, assembly GCA_026826555.1. Lineage (NCBI taxonomy): Eukaryota > Metazoa > Chordata > Mammalia > Cingulata > Chlamyphoridae > Tolypeutes > Tolypeutes matacus. Next base: position 5,174,716 of record JAKSZT010053830.1, on the reverse strand, counting down.
AGCTGGAATCCATAATGGATGCTTAATTTGTTGAATTTTGCATAAGTACCACTTTGCCCAAGCTGGCCCCCTCTTCCACTTCTCTTATTTCCTTTCCTTTCCCTTCTCCCTGTGGAAAAATGGTTTTTTGCTGTTGTTATTTCAAGCAAGCTAAGCTCTTGTGGAAACTGACTCACTCTGCTCTTATAGCAGTAGATCCCACAACATGTGCAAAGTTTGTATAATTCACTTTAAATTTAAAAGCTCCTATGTGTAATTCTTTAAACTACAGATGAAAATGAATGGGTTTCACTGGAAGCATTATAAAAATTTTATGGCATTTGCATTCAAGCTGCTGGAAGTAAATAATTATGATGCTGAGTAGCTGTTTTGCTGAATTTGGATGGTTTAAAACAACTTGCTCTCTGTTAGCTTGACATTCATTCAGGGGTTTCCAACAGTCTGCACCACAATTGTGAGCTGAATGTGACGGAAGCATAGACATTTCTATAGAATTATGAAGCTTAACAAGGACCTGGTGGAGGGGGACCCAGGGGCAGTGACAGAGTATGGTGGAGGGGCTGGAGAGGAAGCCTAGAACACGCCATCGCTCTCAGTCACAGCAGACACCATTCTAGATGGTCTGTAGCCATTGCACTGCGGCACTAATGGCCTTCACTGGTCTGCCATGTTAGCTCTCCATCTGAGTCACTTTATATTAAAAAAAAAAAGTACCTGACCTTAGCATTCCCCATTTCAATTCCTCCATTACTATCCCAGGGGGCCACCCATTCTCCTCAGGTGTTCCGGGGCCCTGACAAAGATCCCCCCCACCTGTAGACTGCAGAGAAGACAATTAGAGGACTGGGCAGTCATCTCTGGATTCTCAGCATGTGGCCCTTTGCCTTGAATTGATGAACTGGATTGAACTTTTGGGCCTGTGGAAAATCATTTTCTTCCGCATCATTATCAGAAATCGTTTTCCATATGCCTGACTGGTGGCGGGATTTTCCTTCAGATCCCCAGGTGTTCCATTTTGGAAAGCTACAGGGAGATCAGTGCAGTTGGCGGAAAAGATAGAGTGCATAGGTAGATGCCAGGAACATTCTGGACACCTCAAACTGGCCAGAAAAACTGCACAGAGGGCTGTGTTTGATAAGCGGAGCCGTCACCCAGTTGGCTCGAATGGGGGAAATGAGTCATACCGCTCCGGGCCTCGTGGGAGTAGCTCCGGTCTGCTTTCCCTTACCCTGCGGCCGCTCACCATCTGTTCAGAACACAACAGCTCCCAGCCTGAGCCTTGAGTTTTGCCCCTTGCTGCTGGGTCGTGGTACCCTGAGGAAGGGCCACCAAATTGGGGTTCTGCCTTCTATATGCCCATTTGTATCAGGTTTCCTATCCTTTTACAAGCTCTTTAAGAGAAGCTCAGAGAGAATTACGATTCAGACTTTCGAGCTCATGGAACACATGGTTAGAGTCCAGGGGTTTTTCTGGTGCTCTTTCTTTGGGGAGCGTTTTGGAGGATTCAGTATCTGATATCACTCTCCATGCAATGATGTCTCTGTTCCTCATTTCTCGAATGAAGCTTTGGATGGGATGACTCGGGAGTTTTTCCAACTCTCGCTTTCTGTGAGCCTCAGAGATGGAATAACAGATCTGAACATGCTGTTAAGTACAAAAGAAACCTCAGGCGCCACTACTGCTATTACTATATTTATGCTTTCCTTTGAATTATATACAAACTAAGGCACAGCACGATACTGATTTCTCCCAATTCATGGGTCCTGCAAACTATCCAACTTTACAAAAGGAGAATTGAGCCCAAAGAACCACTCAATCTTAAAACTTCAGAAATTAACCCTCACTCATTTAACAAATATTCATTATTAGGCTCTGTTAGGCACTAGCATTATAAATAATAAAGTAGACAAACTTGTCCGAGATGTTTATAACCTAGCCGAGAAATCAGACATTGAATAAGTAATGGAATGTGCGATGAGTGTTACCAAGATCAGGATGCTATGGAAATGTGTAATGGGGGCACCCAGCCCAGTTGGAATGGTTAGGGAAACCTTCCTGCCAGGAGTAGCTATCCAGGTTAATAATTAGAACTAACATTTATTGAGCATTTATTACGTGCATTATTTCATTCGTTCTTCACAAGAACCCAGTCAGGCAGGGAAGGCTGTGGTTTCCACTGTACAGTTAAAGAATTCAAGACTCAAGAGTTGCAAAACTGTGCTCCAGGCTCACAGCTAGTTTGAGATAAAACCTGAAAAAAGAATGCAGGTAGTTGAACAGCAGGCCCTCTACTTTCTCTGGGGCAGAAAATGAGGGGGAAGGGAAGCTGGATGAGTCTGGAGAGAAAAGGAGGGGTCAGACCCTGCAGGACTTGATAAACCCTGTGAAATTTTGCTGGAAGAAAGCATCCATTGGTGTGTGCACTTGAGAGTGAGTTTTCTCATTGCCCCCTCTGCTCCTTAAGATGGTAATTCATTGGTAAAAGAAAAACAAGCTGCCCTCTAATTCAGGCAAGAGGGATACAGGGGTTTATGGATAGCTAAAATAGTATATGAGTTTATTAGAAGCCAAATTTCTTTAAAGTAAAATTTTCTCTGGACAGTGGTAGACTGTGTAATCTGATTTTCTAATAACCCTTGAGTAATAAAACTCTATAATGATTTTAATGAAATTCCACCTGGTATCTATTAGGTGGCAACGATAGTAGATGTTGACTGTTCTGGTAATAGAATAACTCTAAAGTCACAAATGCATTGATTCTGGCAAATTCTTTTTCTCAATTCTTAGAATTGCATATTTGGGGCAAATCTATGAATAATGAGGAAATAGAAGGGTGGGAGGGAACATTTTATTCCTGACATTTTTAGCATAGCTCTAAAACATTTATCTTGAACATTTCTTGCCAGAACTGGCCTCCTAATGTTCAGGAGACGGGTTTGCTGAGCAACATTTAGAATCTCTCAGTATTATTAAAATGTTTGAGCTTTAACTACAAAAGGAGAAATTTAGGTATGCTTCTTCTATTTCCTCTATTTAGTTTATTTGTGCCCTGGACAAAACTAGGTGCACTGAAGGACACAAGAGAAATATAGGAAGTGATGAATGGTCTCAAGGAGTTTACAGTTCTCTTAGGAAGTCATTTAGAGGACAAGCTGGGCATTTAGATACTCAAATACAGTTAGGAATTGTGAATTTTACCCAGGATAAGGGGGATAAAAGTTGTCAGGGAAGAGTTTGGAGAGAAGAGGGGACGTGGCCTTGAGGGAAGAGGAGTTAAAATAAGGGATAAGAAGAGGAAGGCATTGGTTAGCCATGTGGGTAAAGTCTGGGAAGTGATTTTTTAAATGTATCATTTAACAAGTTCACCAATAACTTTCCGCTCCCGAAGTGAGTACGGTGTTTGCCATCTGACATACTTGTGGGTTGAGTCGTTTTGTAATAAGAATTGATTCTGGCTTGTAGCCAGTGATTAAACCATTAACCATGCCCTTTCCTTATTTCCCCCCAATACTTGCTGATATAAGGATCCTGACCAACTGGATTACTTTCTCTCTTTGGCACAACTGCGGTCGTGTGTGTGTGTAGATACGTGTGTCATTGTGTGTGCGTTTATTTTAAAGGAGCTGCCAATTGTGATTTCAGGTGTTTCTTTTGGAGAGGCTCTACGCAGATAGAGGAAAACAGGAAAGCGGTGAGGATGAATGGAGCATGGCCATCAGCTGCTGGTGGAGGCTGGCACCTCACTGGTGCTGGCAGAATGTGCCGAGGCTGTGAAGGGAGCCCTGGCTAATGAATGTGGCCCACTGTGTTTTGTGGCTGATTGAAAAGGGCCAAAGTAAGAGCCAGTCAGAGGAGGTAGAAGCCGGGAGCCTTCAACAAGCGGGCTGTTGTTACCTTGCCAGGGGAGATATCTAGATAACCAGGGACAGGTGCCCTCTGAGCCACTTGCTATTCTTAAGCCTCACGTGCTTGCATGACTGGTTACTTCTATGTATTCTATCTCATTTCCCTCCTTGCTCCTCCAGTTAACATTATAATTGAGGAAATCATAAAGAAGACATCCTATCTATGGAAAAATAGGTATATCAGTGAAAAAGTTATGGATTGGGCTTTATCAATGAAGTATTTTTCACCCTTATGAGATCTATTGGCATTTATGTTAGTGCTGAGCTATATACAAGATCTATAGATCTCGGTGCTTATACCTATAAGGAAATCAATAAACCTACAGATGAAGCTTTAGATACCTATAGGTATTGAAAAACAACAGGTAGTGATATCAATACCTTGACATCGAGATTCCTAAAGCTGCTTCTGGGAAACTCAATTCCATTAATTTGGGGTGGGGTGGGGAGGGTAATATGTACTTTATTTATTTTTTTTTTGAAAGAAGCTTTATATTATGTAAATGTTACATAAAAAATATAGGGGGATTCCCATATACCCTACCCCCTCTCCCTCCCACACTCTTCTCCATTGCCAACATCTTTCATTAGTGTGGTACATTTGTTACAGTTGAAGAACACGTATTGAAGCATTGCTTACTAACCATGGTCTATAGTTTACATTATAGTTTACACTTGGTGCTGCGCAATTTTATAGGTTTTCACAAGATGTATAATGAAAAGTATCCATCATTGCAATGTCATGCAAGACAATTCCAATGACCCCAAAATGCCCTATGTTATACCTATTCTTCCCTCTCCCTCCCCTCAGAACCTCTGGTGGTCACTGCCTTTATATCAATGAGACAAGTTCTTCCATTGCTAGAATAATAGTAAGTCTACTTTAGTCCATAGTTGCATTCCCCCTTTATGTTTGTTCATTCCTCAATCATCACGATTTGGGGTTGGTGATGCCCTCTCTGTTTCCGATTGAGAGGGGGCTTAGATCCCATGAGGCAGATGGATGGAACTGTCTTGCTTTTAGTTGTAGATACTCTCTGTTTTTTGGGACGGGTGTTGTCCATCATCATCTTTTTGTTAAATGTCCTGGGCGAGTCCAATGAACTGGAGAGGACGTATTGCAACTCTGCTGAGATTCAGGGCCCAACCAGCATATGAACAGACTGAAGACTGAAGTCTCTGGGACATAAATTTAACAAGTATAATGCTAATTAAAGGTTCAAATAAAAGGGGCTGAAGAGCCATGTGTAGGGAAATTACAAATGAGTCTAACTCTGTTATACTGGGGAGCATATATTCCAAAGTAAGGTCCATTGACGGGGTGCTGAATTCCTGAGATTGTCTGCACTGCTTATAGTGCCTAGATGTCTCCAGAGCCCTCAGGAGCCCTGCTGTTTGAGGCACTGTTTACTGTGACAGTCAGTGAGATCCTGCTGAGACATGCATAAGAGTAGCCTCTGGAATGACCTCCAGACTCACTTTGGAATCTCTTAGCCATAAAAACTCATTTGTATTTAATATTTCCCCCTTTTAGTCAAGGTCTTTTTCCAAATGCATTGTTACTTGGCACTTGGTAATAATCCCTTTGGCGAATATGGCAGTGGAGGGTTACTGGTGCAAGCTGTCAAGCTGTCAATATTTATTGCATGTAGCTATGAACCTTATTCTTCAAAGTTGAAACTTCTTGTTTACCACAGGTTCCGAGGGGAGCAGGAGGGAAGAATAGAATAGAGGGAACATAGGGCATTTTTAGAGTATTGGAATTATTCTGCATGATCTTGCAATGATGGATACAGGCCTTTTAAATTTTTGACAAAATCTCTAAAAATGTACAGTGCAAAATGTAAACCATAATGTAAACCATTGACCATGGTTAGTAGCAATGCTTCAATATTTGTACATCAATTGTAACAAACGTACTATAATCATGTAAGATGTTTTTAAGAGGGGAAAGGGGGAGAGGGGGAGGGGCCTGGGTATATTGAAATCCCCTATTTTTCTATGTCATTTCTGTAACCAAAACGTTTTTGAAGATAAAGCAAAAAAAAAATATAAGACACTGGGGGAATGTACGGAAGAAATTGTCACCGTGCATAAGAGATAACAGATCTTACAGTGATGAAAGACACAATGAAAAAAATTATTTTTAAAATTTTTGTCTTTTATTTATTTATTATTATTTTATTTTCTTATCATTTTATTTGTTTATTTGTTTTGGGGAGGTTTTGGATCGCAGAAGGGTCACAACTGTGGCAAGAGAGGATCACAGGTGTGGTGTGTAGGTGATGGGTGGATGTGTGGGGAGGGGTGCACCTGGGCCATGCCTCTAGGGTATAAGAATATGTTCAAGTGACAATGGGGCGTTTTCTCGGTGGGTAACAACCCACACAATAATTGAAATAATATTGAATTCTCATCCGGGGAGGTCCTGCTACATTCTCTAATGGGACAACAAGAACCGCCTGAGTACATGGGCAGTGCCTAGTGAAGGAGGACAGACCATTAGGCAATGCCCTTGAGAGTGATGTTTGTACTTAATGAACCTGTTCATATGAAACTGAAACTTAGCCTAGTATTATATGTTGCTAAGAGTTACCTCCTGAAAGCCTCCATGTTGCTCAAACGTGGCCTTGCTCTAAGCCAAACTCAGCATTTAAATGCACTACCTTGCCCCCGGCGTGGGACATGACTCAATTCCGTTTTATAGCGTTAGTTTTTCTGCTTCTGGAAACCACATACTCCTGTAAATCCCCGAAATGTCACAATATATTCACCTCCTTCAGCTGTCCCTATTCATAAATAAAGGGGAGAACAAATCCCATATCAAAAAACACCTGCGGTTTCAGAGTTAGGGCTGTACAAACGTCATAAATGCCATCACTCGAAAGGTCAGTGATATGCAGGTTTGGCCTTTGGTCAAACAGCACTTAGCTCTGAAAGCGTCTATGCAGACTTGCTTTTCTCCTTGATTTTCAGGTCCTGCCCTGTTGCTAGGGAGGCAGTGCTGGGCACAGAGCCAAGCCACAGATGCCACGGTTCCTGCCCGGGTCAGTGGCCTGAAGAGCAGGCTGACCCCAGAGAGCTGAAGGAGCATCTGGCAGGTTAGGGGTTGGGGTGTACAGAAATGATGCAAGAGAAAGGAAAGCCTGAACTTGCCGGAGTTACGATTACGTTCCTATCTACCTCCTTGTTACCTCCACAAGCCCTAACCTTCCTTCTTTTGGGCGTGGGAGTGGCTAAAGTCTCAACTCAGCACTCTGCAAGCATTGGAAATTTTAATTTTTTCAAAGAGTCGATAACTCTGTTTTAATAAACCCCTCTGCTCAAGCACAGGAGTAGGAGCAAGCGGAGGACGTTACTTGCACTAACGAAATACTTTATTTCATTATCCTGGTACTATCAGGTACAGGTTTAAATCTTAGACTTTTCTAAACATTTAAATCCCCACCTTCCTGCTCAGGCTAGTCTTTCATGTAGCTGCAGCAGCGGCTGCTGCTGGAAACAGCTTGTTGCAGAGATTTCCAAGCCTGCTTTCCTTGCTCCTCTCATGTTCTCCCCATGTTTTCCCCTTCACTCTGCACACCCTGCAGAAGGAGCAATTAGAGCTGGAGGGCAGGGGGCCTATCTTCTTAGGAGCATACAGGCATTCTAGAATTGAGAAGCCTGGGGTGTGTTCTCACGTCTGCTAGCTCCTGCTGTGGCTACATTTCCTGGTGATCCCTGGCACAGCGATGCTAACGGGGCCACAGCTGGGTGCTATTTGGGTGGAGTGAACTGTCCATGCTTTAGGCCTTGACAGCCTGTTTGTCGTGGTCTTTGCTAAAGTTGGAAACATCAGTGTAGGTGGCATACAGAATATTCACAGGCATCATTCAGCCTCGACCCAGCTCTGCAGTCCGGAAGATTCTATGGGGATTGTCCAATTTTCCTGTGGCTCCTGCCAGCAGTACACGCTATAACCCATTGAGGCTGAGCAACTCTGCTGAGCTGAGCAATCACAAGAATATTTGCTCCTATCCCTCAATTACCCTCATTTGGGTCACAGAAAACAACTGGGCTCTTACCTTGATCCCCAAAGCAATGGATTCCTGGGATGGCATTGCACTCACTTTTTCATTCCTAGGTTCTTTACTCTATGGTCTCTTCTCACACTACTGGCCTAGGTTCTGATGAGTCACTTGCCATATTGGAACTCTCTAGATAAAGAGGCAACACTATTGCCTAATTTCCAGAAACATTCCAAACATCAGCGAACTTTTGTGCAATATGCTCAATCACCCCAACTAAGGGAAAGTGAAGGGATACAGGTAGTATTTTAGTTGGGTCTACCTGGAAGAGTAGACAATTCTTTTTTTGAAATTATCATACAGTACAATTGACTTTGTGTGTGTGTGTGCAGTTCTATGAAGTTTAATATGTGTATAAATGGTACAGCCTACCCATACCCTCTGGAAACCACTGAGCTCTTCCTCAACAGTATAGTTTTATTTTTTCAAGAATGTCATATAAATGGAATAATATAGTTTATAATTTTTTGAGACTGATTTATTTCACCCAGTGCAATGATTTTGAGATTCATCCGAGTTATTGCATGTACCAATAGTTTGTTCCTTTTTGTTGCTGACTATTCCATTATAAGGATGTCCCATAGTTTGTTTATACAATCACGTGTTGAAGGACACTTGGGTTGTTTCCAGATTTGGGTGATTATGAAAGAGCTGCTACAAATATTCATGCACAGCTTTTTGTGTAAACATACATTTTCATATCTTCAGAGTAAATACCTAGGAGTGAGATTGTTGGATCATGTGGTAAGTGTGTGTTTAACTTGATAAGAAACTGCCAAACTCTTTCCTAGAGTGGTTGTGTCATTTTTTTGTCCCCCCCAGCAATGTATGAGAGATTTAGTTTCTTTGCATCCTCCCCAGCAGTTGGTGTTTTCACTATTTTTTTATTTTTGTCATTCTCATAGGTGTATAATTTTCATGGTTTTAATTTTCCTTTAGGCTATCCTTATGTCCTCTTTGGCAAAGTCATTGTTCAAATAATTTGCCCATTTTGTTGAATATGGAGTGTTCTTATATATCATAGATACAAGCCCTTTGTCTGATATGTGGATTGCAAATATTTTCTCCCAGCCTGTAGCTTGTTTTTTCATTCTCTTAACAGTGCCTTTCATAGAACAAAGGTTTTATTTTTGATGAATTCCAATTTATTGCTTTTATAACTTTATGGATTGTACTTATAGATCACCTTCTCTAAATACTCTTCACCTAACCTGGGTCATGAAGATTTTCAGCTTCTGAAAGTTTTATAGTTCTAGTTTTTATATTTAGGTCTACGATCCATTTTATTTATTTTGTTTTTTTATTTTTATTTTTTTTCAATTTTATTGATACATATTAATAAAACATAGAACCATCGAAAGAGTACAATCAGTGGTGTTTGGTGTTATCACATTATGATCCATTTTTAGTTAATATTTGTATAAGGTGTTAAGTTTAGTTTGAGGTACACTTTTTTTGCAAAAGGATGACCAATTCTTCCAATACCATTTGATGAAAAGGCTATCCTTTTTCCATTGAATTGTTTTTTTGCACCATTGTTAAAAATGATCATATTTGCATGGATCTATTTCTGTATTCTGTTCAGTTCCCTCATCTATATGTTTCTCTTCACCATTACCACACTTTCTTGATTATTGTAGTTTTGTAGTAAGTCTTAAAATAGGGAGGGTACTGTAATTCCTCCAACTGTATTATTTGTCATCAAAACTGTTTTAGCTATTGGAGTTCCTTTGTCCTTTCACATAAATTTTAGAATAAGCTTGTTTATATCTCCAAAACAACCCTTCTGGGGTTTTACTTGGTATTGTCTTTTTTTTTTTTTTTTTTTTAAAGATTTATTTATTTATTTATTCATTTATCCCCCCCTTGCTGCTTGTGCTCGCTGGGTCAGCTAACCACGCCGTGCAGGCAGGCTTGCCTTCACCAGGAGGCCCCGGGAACCGAACCTGGGGCCTCCCATATGGTAAACGGGAGCCCTACTGATTGAGTCACAGCCGCTTCCCTTGGTATTGTCTTATGTCTATAGATCAACTTACTGAGAATTGTCCTCTTTACTATGTTGAGTCTTCCAATTAATAAACACACTATGTCTCTCCATTTATTTAGATCTTTTAAAAATTTCTATTATGAATTTTGGTAGTATTCTGCATCCAGACACTATACATGCTTTGTTAAATTCATAACTAAATATTTCTATTTTCGGAACTAATGGAAATGGCACTTTTTAAATTTTCAGTTTCCAATTGGACATTGGTAGTATATATATAAATACGATAGAATTTTTGTGTTGGCTTTGTATCTGTGACCCTCCTAGATTCAATTGTTAATTTTAGGAGTTTTACTGTAGATTTTCTACAGAGCAGAAATGTCATCTCTGAATAGGGGTAGTTTTATTTATTTCCTCCTAATTCATTGATGGGGCATGCATGGGCATGTTCATAAACAACTTTATGGGGCCACTTTCTGCCCTGAACAAAGAGAAAGGTCCCCTCCCTCCAAGATGTGGCTCCAGCTGTTTCCTATTGCCACTGCTACCACTGCTTGTTGCCATGGCCACAGAATTACCTGGAGTCGGGATCAGAGAAATTAGAGAAATACAAAATAAAGGGGTGATCTGAAATTTAGAAGTTCTTTTTTTGTTTCTCAAGCTGGAGCCAGAGTGCATCCCCTGGAGCTCTATCTATCTGTATCAGAGTGTCTACTTCCAGGTTTCCAGCTACCTTGAATTCAGGATTGGGGATACTTGGGGGGGGGTAGGGGTGGGGGCAAATTCACCTCCAGGTTGGTGTTACTTTGAATTCTGTTTTCCCCTCATCTGCCTACTGCTGTGGGATCTTCCGACGGCTGAGCCGTGCATTCCTTCTAGGTTTCATAGCTATATTCAGTGCTTACTTAATCTTACCTGGAACCTGAACTTTTGACAACTTTTTTTTGGCATGACATAATCTTTTTTTCATTTAACTGATTTTGTTTTAAAGAAGCATTGCTAATTAAAGCATCATTCTATAGACTCAAAATTAAAAATTACTCTATCTGTAACCTCTCCCTGCCTCAGGTTTCTCTTCTGCAAAATATGGATCATAATAATAATTCTAACTTTACAAAGTTGTTATGAGGTTTAAATGAGTTAGTAAAGCGTAACACAGAACTTTGCCATGAACATAATGTTATATAAGCGTTTGATATCAAAATCATACTGTACTAATAAAAAAAAGCTAATCATTTCTGTAAGGTGAGATCTATTTTTTTTCTATCTGGTTGCGTGGTTGTGTTTTTGGTGCAAAGCTTCGCTGCCTGCCTCGGAGGGGCCTGTGCCTCTCCGTGTGGTGCAGGTCTGGGACGCCTTTTTTCTTTTTTGACCAGGAGGCCGTGGGGATCGAACCTGGGTCCTCCATAAGGTAAACAGGAGCTCAATTACTTGAGCCACAGCCGCTTCCCAAGATCTTTTTTTGATATTTCAAATACCTCTACCTTGAGAGATAAAAAGACAAATATAAATTTCAAGCAATTACATATAATGTAGGAGAAATTTAAAGTAAACCAAACATCCCTTCGGATTGTACTTTCACGTGTTGAGTAAAATGCAATGAAATTTATATATGCACCTTAAGCAATTAAAACTCCAAGAAACATATGAGTTTTTCTTTTACTGTAGATACCTTTTCACAAAAAAAAACCCATGTTTTTCCTGGAAACTGTACAAATGTATGTTTTTATTATTAGATGAACATACAATTCCTCGTTGTTTCCCTGAAGAACAATTTAATAAGAATCTAAATATCATTCAGCTCTAGCATGCTGAAAATTTAGGTTTCCTTGCTAAAACATCTCCATCAATTTGGTAAAACAGGAAATTGATTCTTATTTTTTCAAAATAATCATCGTTTACATTTGTGTAATTGAATTTCTCTAAAACTTCCTTGTCAAACGTGCTTAAGGAGTGTCCTTTCCCATCACTGAGTATCCATTTTTCATAAAGGAAACAGTCAACATAACAATTCTGTCTTTTTTTTTTTTTTTCCAGGCTATTTGTTGCACTCTCAGATTCTCAGGTATTTGTCTTTTAAGTCAAGGACAAGGACGCACATTTGCAGTTTTCAAAGGAGCACTAGCTATAATTTAAGCTTGACCAACTGACATCATTCTTTAACTTAGCTGCTATCTCCAAAAAGGTCAATATAGCCCAACCATGTTTCTTCTTAAAATGATTTTTTCCAAAGGTAAAAAAATTTAACCTGTATATCTCTAAATTGTACCTACTTGAACTGTCCAAGTACTGCATGGCTAGTCTTTGTGAAGAAAAAAAAAAAAACAAAAAACGACTACAACAGCTTCTTGTACTTCCAGCCCATTCCAAGAAGCAGTCTCAATAAACCCTTCTACTTCCATACTGAATTTTCCCTGAGGCACCTCTCTGCCCTCAGCAATCAGCCCTAACCTGTACAGCCACCATCAGAAGATATCAGCATTTGTATTTACCATACAGGAGTGGGATTAGATGGAGAGAAGAGCCACAGTCTCTTAGCAAATCGGAGCCCCTAGTCTCTTATCTGGGGGGAGAAGGGGACAGTGTATCTTTTACATTCTGTCCTCTAGGGAGAGGTGAAAATTACAATGTGGTCTTTGCTTTCGAGGATTACCTGCAACACTATGGTCTGGACTCCCCAAATCTTCGTTCCTCCCGGCTCTCACTACTTGCTTACTCCTGAACTTTAATTACTTCTCTTTGCAGTTTACGGGTGTGAGGAAAGAGAGGGGGCACATTAGCTGCTAGACAATGAGTGAGGCTGACAAATAGGAAGATGGCCTTTTATTAAGAGAAGATGAATTTTTAACTAGGTGCTCTAAGAGCCTGGGTTCTGGACGTCTCCACTGCTGGACATCCTCTCAATTCAAACTACCCATCACTGTAGAGCATTGCCTTGAGGGAAGCCTTCAGAATTTCAATTAGATCTGGTTAGACACTTTTTTAAATAGCAAGAGTTTCCTTACTTCTAGAGGGAGATTACATGGCTTAACAGTGTTTTCAGGAAACTTCAGTTGTTTATATACTGCTTTCATGATTTTTTCCATACGTAAATATCCCTGAAGTCAAAACTTGATGTTCTAATAGACATTAAAATAAGTCTATAACTATCAAAAGGCAACCAGAATCTCTGAAGCATTTTAAAGCTTCCCAGATGATAATAGTGTCTGGTCACTGTTGAGACCTTCTGCTTTGGTGGGTTGTTGTGAAGATAAAATGAAATGTTGTGTGCAAAAGCCTCGCCCATTGGTGGCACGTAAAGGTTGACTTTCTTGTTCATATACCTGCATACATGACAGCTTCCACTGACCAACAGCTGAAAATTCCCAAATTACAAGTAAATATGCTTTAATAGGTGGTACTTTTTAAGTTGAGGGCCCACCTAAATATATGCTTTCATTGACTTTTACCTATCAAACCAAGATAAATCTTGTTTTACCATATTGAGGTCAAGATCTTCTATTCATTCCAGGGTGGTCACTTGAAGCGCTTTTGCGTATGATAAGGGTATCACTATTAGACAAATAGCTGTATGGCTAGAGGAAATGTGGAGGAGTTGGCCAGGAAATTCAAGGGATGCTTTTTTTTTCTTTGTGGTGATATCAGGTGCCAGATCTTTCATGGTGACATGATTCCTAGCTTATGGTCTAATGAGGTAGAAAGACCATAAATAAGAAAATAAACAAAAAATAGAATTACAAATTGAGAGAAGTACTACAAAGGAAAGGGATATGAGACTGTGAGTGAAAATAAGGGGAGGACATAGTGGGGGTCATACTTTACATTGGGAGTCTAGGAAAGATCTCTCCGAAGTGGTAACATTTAAGCTAAGACCTGAAAGTTGGGAAGAATTTCATCCAAACACAGAACAGAAAGGAGGAGCCTTTAAGTAGGGGTGTAAATGTCCTAATGTGGGAAAAGGCTTGGGGGGTTTAAGGAATGGAAAAAAAGGCCAGTGTGATGGGATCCCAGAAAGAAAATAGGGGAGTAGTATGTGGGGACTTATTTACTTCTTACTTATGTATTTTGTTTCATTCCAAGTGCTATGGGAAACCATTGAAGAGATTGGGGCAGGGGAGTGGTGTAATAGGATGTATTAGTCAGGGTTCTCTAGGGAAACAGAACCCATAGGAGATATTTGTAAATAGTATGAGATTTTATAAGATTGTCTCATGCAACTGTGGGGCTGCACAAGTCCAAATTCCATAGGGCAGGCTGCAAGCCAAGAACTCTGATGAAGGTCCTCAATGAATTCCTCAGGAGAAGCTGGCTGACTGAAGTAGAGATGGGAATTATCCCTTTTGACTTCTTCTTTTAAAGCATTCAACTGATTGGATGAAACATCTCTCATTGCTGAAGGCAGTCTCCTCAGTTGATTGTAAATGTAATCAGCCATAGATGCAATCAGCTTACTAATGACTCAAGTCAACAAATGCCCTCACAGTGCATGCTTGACCAAACAACTGGACACCATTACTTGGCCAAGGTGACACATGAGCCTAACCTCACATAGGATATGCACCTTTAGATTGCTCTGACCACTGGGTGGAAAACAGAATGGATGCAGGCAAAGAATGGAAGCAGGAAACACAGTTTGGGAGCTATATAGAAGTTCCGGAGAAAGACATTATGAGATATTTTGTGGAGGTAGAATTGACAGGACATGGGAAAGGAAAGGAAAAGATGAATGAGAGAGAAGGAGGAATCAAGAATGTTTGCCCTATTTCTCACTTGAGCAACATAGCAATGAGAAAGATTGCAGACAAATAAATTGGCATGATGGGGAGAATAAGAGTTCAGCTTGCAATGTGTTAGGTCTGAGATGTTTCTGAGTCATCCAAGTGAAATGTCTAGGAAGCAGTTAGTACAGAATCTAGAGCTCCAGAGAGAAGATGGGGCTAGGTATTAAAGTTTAGAAATCACCAGTCAGTATATTGGAGATATTTAAATCAATAGAAATAGGTAAGATCTCTCAGGGAGAGAAGGGAGAGGGAATAGGGCAGAAGGTTAGGACAGAGCACTGGGTCTCTAGGACTTTCAAAGATCAGGCAGCAAAGGAGGGGTCATAGCCTAAGTGCTCACAATGGTCAGGTACAGGCACCAAGCAATCAGAACCCATCAGATGCCAGTGGCAGCCCTAAAATTGGCCCTCCTGTAGGCATCCTACTGTGCCAGGCATTAACTGTTTAATTACTAGAGTGAGCAGATTTTTAGCAGTGTACAGTGGAAGGGCAGTGTAAGTGGCAAGGGGAGGTGTGGATTTATAGCTGGTATAAAGTATTTCAATATTTTACTTACTGGTATAGCTAATCTTAAGAAGCTGAGTTGAATATCAGTCCTGGGCCCTTCAAAGGAACAGAGAAAGGGAGGCCCAAGCTGTAGGCAGATGTCTTGTTGTCTAGACAACTTGTGTCTAATGCTGCTGTCTAATGAGGCAATGTGGAGACCCTACAAGAGACGTTTCAGTGGAATTTGGGGGTGACACCAAATTCCAGTGGGCTGAAGATGAATGAAGAGCAGACTCTGGAGACCACTCTTGGAGAAATTTGGCTATGAAGGAGAGTCGAGAAATGAGAGAGTAGATGGGGGGATTCATAAAGAGATAGTGTGGTAGTTTGAGGCTTTTGTGGACCCCAGAAAAATCACGTCCTTAGGTCAAATCCATTTCTGTGGGTGTGAGCCTATTGTAGGTGGGATCTTTTGATTAGGTTATTTCAGTTAAGGGCCTTTTGACTTTGGTAAGGCATGACCCAGGGTGGGTCTTAATCCTCCTACTGGAATCCTTTATAAATGGATGAATACAGAGAGAAAGAAAGAAGGGGAGAGAGAGAGACCACAGAAGTGGACAGAAAAAGCCACAGAGGGAAAGCCAGAGGAAGCTGGAAGCTGAAGCAACACAACTCAGAAGAGAAGGGAGAGACCAGCAGATACCGCCATGTGCCTTGCCATGTGACAGAGGAGTCCAGGATTGCCAACAGCTGGTCTTCACAGAGAAGGCATCACCTGATGATGTCTTGATTTGGACATTTTCATGGCCTCAGAACTGTAAGCTTGTAAGCCAATAAATCCCTACTGTAAAAGCCAACCCATTTCTGGTATATTGCTAGAATACTAAAACAGTTTGTATGCTGATGAGAGCAAGAGAGGGATAGAGAGTGTTGGTTAGGCAGACTCCTTGGGGGACACCTAGGGGACAAGTTTTGAGAAGGAGAGAGGGAAAGTAGCATCATAAAGAGCTCCTGTGGAGTACTAACCTAACCAGAGAGGAGAGGAATGCAGAGGCATGCAGGTTTGTAGGTGTAGGCTTGGTGATAGCAAGAGGAAAGATGTTATCAGATAGCTTGTATTTTCTTTTTTTAAATTTTTAATTTATTTTTAAAAGCTACTTAGATTACATTACATGCTACATAAAAAAATATAAGGGATTCCTATATGTCCCACTCCCCACACCTCCCACTTTCCCCCACATTAACAACTTCTTTCGTTAGTGTGGTACATTCACTGCAATTGATGAACACATTTTGGAGCATTGTCACTAAGCATGGATTATAGTTTACATTGTAGTTTACACTCTCTCCCACTCAATTCTGTAGGTTATGGCAGGATACATAACGGCCTGTATCTGTTGTTGCAATGTCATTCAGGGCAA
Source organism: Tolypeutes matacus (assembly GCA_026826555.1). Lineage (NCBI taxonomy): Eukaryota > Metazoa > Chordata > Mammalia > Cingulata > Chlamyphoridae > Tolypeutes > Tolypeutes matacus. Next base: position 5,158,069 of record JAKSZT010053830.1, on the reverse strand, counting down.
TTCCAAGTCCTGAAAATGCTCCCATATTAAACCTCTTTTTCCCTCTCCCTGTATTCAGCACCCCCAGTGGCCACTGTCTCCACATCCATAATATAATTTCTTCCATTGCTAGAATCTCAATAAGTGTATAGGAGAATACCAGTAAGTCCACTCTAGTCTATATTTTATTCCCCAATCTTCAGGATTCTGGGATGGTGATGCCCACTCCACTTCTAACTGAGAGGGGATTTCAATCCCATATGGCTGATGGATGGGACTCTCTTGCTTGCAGTTGTAGACTCTCTTGGTTCCTTGGTGTAGTGGTTGTCCATCCTCACCTCCTTTTAGTTGTCCTGGTTGAGTCCAGTGAACTGGAGAGTAGATGTTACAACTCTGTGTATTTTCTTAATGAAGTGCAAGCTGAGGTCATCACGATAGGCTGGGAGATGAGGAGAGATTATTGGAGCAAAAGAAGTTTATACCCAATTTCTCTTTGGAATTTCCACATGGTAAATCTCTTTATTATAGTCTTTCTTATCTTTCTATTTTATTTTTGTCTTTGATCATTTATTTTAAATCTGTGCAAATGAGGAAGGAGTTAGTGAGGGATATTTGAAAAAATTTGCACCAGATAGACAGCAGTGTTCACTTAGCTTTAGAATGTGGAAACTAGAAAACCATGGAAGGGGTTTTAATGGCTGATGAGGAAGCCTGACTAATAATTGAAAGGTGGACAGGCACGATATATATTTTGGAGTCTGAATGGAATGTTTGCTGCCCGTTGATATTTGAAAATGATCACACCACTTTGCTAATATGGCTTCTACTTAGCAATGTCTTGGTTTGTTCATGCATTTTTTCTGTGCTAGATTTCATGCATACATGGAATCTGTCCAAACCTTCCATCAGCAGCTTTCTCTTCACCTTGTAATTATACAATGTGTCAAAACTCTCGCTTCTCTTCTACAGGAAGGAACGGTTCCAAGACACATTTTAGGTTAAATTCAGACATCCAGATTCTGCCCAGCCTGATTATTTAGGTTATAGCTATATTTGCAAAGCTGCAACATAACAAACTGCCCAGAGACCACAACAGGTTTCCTTTGTGACTTCTGAGTTGTATATTTTGCCTTGGAACAGTTTCTTTTGTCTGCCTGTATTTGAAAAGGTTGAAAGGGAAGGAAGTTATCCCATGAGAAAGTTGTTGTAAATGATGACAAAGGGCAGCAAAAAGGGACACAGTAATTAACATCAAGGAGGAAAAAGAATCAAACTGACCAACACAGATTTTCAAGATAATAGAATAACATTGGAATAGAATGTATCTTTACTAAGGCAAGTAGCAGCCTTTTTAGCCTGTGAACAGATAATTTTAGGAAGCAGTGTGTTCTCTTTGCCATATGCATCAGCATGAATGTTCAATTGTTTTGAATTCTGTTGTCTACGTTTAATGGAATGACTTTCCAGTCAGCTTTAATATAACCTGAACAGGAAAAGGAACCATCGAGAACATTAAATCTGTGTGGCCACAGGTCACACACGGAATGTAGTGTGGTTTAAGTCAGGTATAGGATTTCAACATAACTGTGTAACTTTGCCTCGTCAACTCCCTTTATCCTGAAAGCCCCAACTGCATTTTTTTTAAAGATTTATTTATTTATCGCCCATCCCCCTCCCTGCCCCGTTGTTTGCTCTTCTTTTTTTAGGAGGCATCAGGAACTGAACCCAGGACCTCCTATGTGGTAGGCAGGCACCCAACTGCTTGAGCCATATTGGCTTCCCCCAGCTTCATTTAGCTCTTCGAATAGTTTGGCCTTTTTTATGTCTTGAGCCTGAAATATGCAGCTCCATCCTTTTACCCTGCTGGGACACCACAGTGTAGATCAGTGAAAAAGTCTACAAGTCATCTGGGAAGTAAATGTGCCTTCAGCTGCAGATGAACTGCTTCGTTGGTGACCTTCTGCAGCTTTGGCGTTAGGTGAGGCTGCACCCAGCCATACCAACAAAGTCATAACCTCCCACGCTCGGCGGCTTAACACAGCAAGGTTTATTAATGGCTCACGCAAGGGAAGCGGCTGTGGCTCAATCAGTAGGGCTCCCGTTTACCATATGGGAGGCCCTGGGTTCGGTTCCCGGGGCCTCCTGGTGAAGGCAAGCCCGCCCGCACGGCGTGGTTAGCTGACCCAGCGAGCACAAGCAGCAAGGGGGGGATAAATGAATAAATAAAATAAAAATCTTTAAAAAAAAAAAAAAAAAAATGGCTCACACAAAATCAAGGAAGTATAGGGTCCTGCAGAGACTGTTCACTGCCTCAGCCCAGAAGGAACATACACGCCACACCCTCCCTCACAGCTGGAACTAGTCAGAGTACATTGCCTACCTGAAGGCACTGGTCATGGCCTCTTCCGTGGGCCCAGGAAGGAGAAGAAAACATAAAGAAGAGCACCACAAATCACTACACATTTTTCTTCCTGCTGACAATATATATGTAATATCATAGATGTCTGTGATGCATACTAAACACAATATCCTTTTTTCCTAAAGGACTTGGTTCAAATGTCCTCCAAGCCTAGAATTTGCAAGTGTGTCAGGATTAAATATTATTTGTATTATTAAATATCATTAAAGGTAAAATTTATTATCTGAATTCCTGTTTGAGAACAGGCTTTTACATCAAAATCTGTTTTTGTAAAATGTTTGTTTTCAGATTCATGTAATTAGCACACAGACAATATTAAAACTAAGTTTACCATATGAATTCCCTGGATGACATTTGACAGATAACCGAATGAAGTTTCCTTACTCCTTACTATATTTTTCAGCATACAAAGAAGTAGGGAAGATGGGTGGAAGAAAAACAAGATAGTATGGAGCAAAGAAGAAGTTGGATCCATGGCAGAATTATATATATATAATATAATATAATATATTACATACATAACTCTAATATATTATATACTATATATGTAATATGTTATATATTATATGTTATATATTGTATATAATAAATGATCCATGGCAGAATTATATCTTTATACATATATACATATATATATACACATAGATATACATCTATACATATAAATATATGTATAAAATATATATATAATTCTGCCATGGATCATTTATTTTATATATATATGAAATAAAGCTCTGGGAATATCATTTCCTTCCTCTTTCCCTCCTTCTCTCTCTCTCTCCCTGTCTCCCTCCCTTTCTCCTTTTTCTTCCTCCATCCCTCTCCTTCTTCCTTCCTTTCTTCCTTGCTTGCTTCAACAAATATTATTCAGTTTCTAACTTGTGCCACAAACTGCCAGGCACCAAGGACACGACTGGTAAACAAGATACTCATTGTTCCTATATTAGGGTAACACTGGCTACTGTAATAGTAAACCCCCAAATCTCAGCAGCTCAACTAGAAGTCGACTTTTCGTTCATGTGTAGTCTAAAAATGAGGGAGCAGTGGGAGGCAGTTTTCAAATGGTGATTTAGGGACCAGACTCCTTTGCTTATAGGGTTTCACCAATTCAACACGTAGCTTCCAAAGGGCTTGTCGGCAACCAGCCAGCAGAAGGGGAAAGCACAGAGAGGATCTCATGTAGGAGATTTGTATGAGCCTATTGGACCAGAGAGAAACAAGCCAAAGGCATCCTCTTTTAGTTTAGGGAAAGCAAAATCAAAATTTCATCCATTCATCTTTTCAACAAATAATTATTAAGTGCCTTCTCCTCCAGGTAGCATACAGCAGTGAACAAAACAGACAAAATCCTTCCCTCATGGAACTTCTTATACAGGTGAAAATGTTCATAACCCAAAATTCTACTTTTAGGTCTATGCCCTGGAGAAAATCTTGCACAAGAACCATGTATGAATGTATGTTACATTACTGATGTAAAAACAAAAAATTGGAAGCAAATTTCCATCAGTAGGAAAATGGATAAATTACAGTTTATTTATTCAATAGAATAATATAAAGCAGATAAACTGAATCGACTCAGGCTACAAATATCAACATGAATAAGTCTCAAAAACACAATATTAGGGAGAAAAGCACTTTGCAGAATATTTACTGCTAGGCCAGGGCTACATTTACATAAGTTATAAAATCTTGAAAAACAATACTGTCCGTTTTTTATGGACACAAATATAAATTAAAAGTGAAAATCATACATGGAAACGATGCATATAAAACTCAGGAGAGTTGTTACTATGCCTGAAGAGGAAGCGATAGAGGAAAATGGATCAGAAAGAGATGCCCTATATGTCTCTATATATGTCTCTATAAAGAGATGCCCTATATGTCTCTATAAAGGATAATTTATTTTAAGACAATTTGAAGCAAATATGGCATAATGTTTCGATTAGATAAGGCTGAGAGGGGAGTACATGGGTGTTTAACTTATTCTCTATTTTTATACTACATTTGAAAGGTTTTCTCGTACCCTCTTTAACCAGGCCCAATTTCTTCATATCCTCTTCTCCAACACTAACATGCTCACACACACACACAGTCACACACATGCTCACACAATCACACAAATACATGCTCACATACATGCTCACACACACACACATTCACACACATGCTCACACAATCACACAAATACATGCTCACACACACACATACTTCCTACATATCCCCTGACTAACAATACTGCAACTGCTGGTGCTGAGAAGGGGAGACATTTTTCATTTTTGCCCTTTAGGTGATGCAGTTGAAACAGAGTAGAAAGGCTGGGGTGGGAAGGAGTCAGGAACAGTGGCTTCCAAGTGGGGAGAGAGTGGGAGGTAGGGACAGACTCACATCAGCTTGCCTCACCTGTGTCTTAGCAGAGGCTGTACTGCCCAGCCATGTCTTTGGTGCATTTGTCATCTGGAATCTGGCTTCCTAGACCCTTCCATAGCTTTTCTAACAGGGACCCCATTCATTTTATTATTTTTAAGATAATTCAATGAACTGAAACTTTTGTGACGCTCAGAGTGGCAATGCACTGGTGCTAGGACCTTCATAGGAGCAGGCTGTTCTCCTTGGAATGACTGTCTTTCCTTTGGGCAGATTCCAGTCCTCTGAGTCACCTTAACTGAACAGACTGATTCTTACATCAGCACAAGTTTGGCTCCCTGATCACTATCCGATAACAGTGCTTACTGCTAGAGCTAAATCTTCTCCTTGAGCCTAGGACAACAGAAGCATAAAGCCAGGTGACCTGAGATAAATTTGTGGGCAAACATTAATTTACCAAGGCCAACTCCAGCTCCAGGTCCAGCTTCTGTGCAGGTAGCCCCAGAAAAGAATAGGCCAACGTGCTATTTTCTGGTCCAAGGTGCTTCTCAGGAGCATGGCCTCATCACAGGTTGTGTTCACTCTTGATTGTGCTTTGGGCACTTTCCATTTCATTGTAAACTTCTTTTATTCCTCACTTCATCTCCTCATCTTATAATAAACTTGGCTTTCTCTAAATCATCCAAGTATCCTCACACCTGGGGACTTCATCTTCTTCTATTCTCTCTTTCAAGAAGAGAGGAGAGAGACGTGTGTGTGTGTGCGTGCATGTGTGTGTGTGTGTGTGTGTCTGCTAAGGGCAGGGTGGGTGGGACGGATGGATTTACCTTCTTGGTACCAGTTGCAAAATGACCGTGCATCTGCATTTGTTCTTATCACCTTCGTTTAAAATGTTTCTCCAATTATCTAACATGCTCCCATTTTCACCTTCTGAAGATGGATTTAACTCATGGCTCATGAGTTCTTTCTGCTTGAATTCTAGTTATTAGCCCCCATGTTGAGAGCCTGACTGGCATCTTGTCGCTCCAAGACTGGGACCTTGGTAACTACTCACCCTCCTGGTGACTGTCCCTAAATTCACCTGTGTGGGTGGAGCCTTGCCACCTCCTGGGTGACCTTCCCCAGGGGTGAGGACTACAGGCACTGAATGTCTAATTCCCAGTGGGAACTGGCATGGACAGGCCTGCCACGAGTGGGCTCTGGCTGACTTCCTCTTCTCACTTACCTTCAGGTCTGCGTCCACCCACCTTGCCCTCCCAGGCAGTCTGAACTCCAAGTCCCAGAGCTCCTGGTTGAACCGTCCCACTGCCTTTATGAGTTCAGGTTCTGATTTCTAGCCATGCCCAAGATTTCCAGTGACTCAATCCCTCCCATGTGTGGATAATGCATCCCCTTCTGACGTCACTGGACCTGTCCTCAACCCGAACTCCTTGTTTTGATGACTGACGGGGAGCCTCTGCCCCATCCCTTGTGTTCTGAATATAGGTAGCAAAGCACAACTGAAGAGATCCCAATAAACTTTACACATAAAATACCAAAATAATAATAATAATAATAATCTTGGTTCTTGACACTTGCTTTGATAACTTTACATGTTGTTATTGTTGTTTAGGAAGTACCAGGGATTGAACCCAGGACCTTGTACATGGGAAGCAGGCGCTCAACCACTGAGCTACATCCGATCCCCAATGAGAGTTGGTTTTTTCATTTGTTTGTTTTGTCTTTAGGAAGTATTGGGGATTGAACCCAAGAGCTCATGCATGGGAAGCAGCCACTCAACCACTTGAGCTACATCTGCTCCCCTGACAACTTTACATTTTTTTAGGAGCTTTGTGGCCATCTCACTATAGTAGCTTTTCCAGACCATCTCTTCCGTCTTTAAACCTCCATCTTTGCTCCCAACCGTCTTTGCTCCTACCTGAGGACCCCATCATGGAAAGGCTGAAGCCAGGCAAATTGTGAGCGCCTGGTACAACTGCCCCCATTCCCACCCCCTGGAACCTTTACCTGTTTTTATTTATTTTTTTACCTTGTTGTAGTATCAGAGGATGTGATTTTCTTATTCCTTCCTGGAGATAATCCATCTACCTGTGCTCTGAATTTCTTTACATCTGAGCTGAGAAAGCTTATTCCCGAATCATGCCATCTCTTTCTAGCATCTTATGTAGCCCATCATTTTCAGTTAGTTCCTTGAGGTTTTTTTCCCTTAAACAAATGTGCACCTGCCTGCACTGTGCTAGGTGCGGCGGATATTATGATGAATATAATGCAGCCACTGTGCTAGTAGTAGGGGAAGTCTAGTAGGGAAAGATAGTGTGCTATTCAATTGACTATAGCATACATCAGCATGATGCAAATGTCAGATAGTTTGGCAGGTGTTCATAGGCAGGAGAAATTGTTCTGATGGGGGATTTTTATTTCCTCTGGCCCTTCTATGGCCCTAGAGACAATTTCTCCGCTACAGCAGTAGAGTAAACAGAAAAAAGAGAAAATGCATGCACATGCATTCATTAATCCATTTGCCCATTCAGAAAATATCTTTTTGAGTGTACTACTAGGTGCTGGCACTATGCCAGGGTGCTGGAACCAGCCTAATGAACAAAACCAGACAATGTTCTGGTGTATATGGAGTTTAGAGATAACTGAAGACAAGCGTTAATCACACAAATAAGTGCAAGCTGTGATAAGTACTAAGAAGGGGAAATACTGGTTCATATGGGAATGCATAAGAGGGACTGTGGTCTAATCCCAAAAAGTCTTCCCTGGACCTGGGACAATGGAACTGAGAACTGAAGGATGGATGTGGGTTATAAGAGCAAAGAGGGGAAAGAAAAGCATTGCAAAAGGAGGTGCCAGCCTGTGCAGAGGTGCTGCAGGGGAAGGCAGCACAATAACGACCAGGGCTCAGCAGGAGACCGGAGGAAGGCAGCGTGTGCCACATAAGGCAGGTGAGCATGCATGGAAGCAAGATAAGCAGTTCCGTGTTTTCATCATGGGACCCCGTGTAGGTCTCTAAGTAGGGAGGGGGCACGATCATGTCTGTGAGTGAATGAGCATTCAAGCTGCAGTGTGGGAAACGGTGTGGGAAGGGTTTGGGGTCAATAGGTCAAATTGAAAGGGCACTGGACTGGATTCTGTCCTTGTATGTTCTAATTCCAAGTCTAACGAGCCCATTGGTTTTAGGCAAACTGCTTTTTCTTCTTGAGGCTCAGTTTCCTCATCAGGACACTGAAAGATAGTTGGAGAGAATGTATGAGACTAGCTCCTGGCCTACAGGGTGTCTTCAGACCATTTGTCTAATTCCATACCTTTTTAATATTTTCTAAACCTCATAGCCATAGTTTAACAAGTGGGGATGTGGCTAACTGGTGGAAACAGTGGAGGCCCACATTTTTGGGGCGGGTTTTTCTTCTGCGCAGACATATCTCAAAGGCTCAAGAGTGGCAGAGGCCCTAAATCAGAACACATTCTTTCATCTAAATTGAAAATGGCAGCCCTCAAAGACTACCTCAGCAGAGCTGATATAACCTCCTTGACCTGCATTATAAATAATAAGCTCTTGATCTGAGCATTAATGGAGTTTCCATCACAAATTGATTGGCTTGTTTGAACTGAAGTGTTTTGTTTTCAAAGTCCTGAAGACTTTCACCTTTCTGTTAGGTACTGGCTGGAGCTAGGTATTTGGAATGTTCTATTCCTTCCCTTGTCGTGATTGTTTTCTGTGAATGGGTTAGTCAAGTAATGGTTGAACTATTAAGTGGTAGGGATGGGATTCGAACCCAGAGAGTCCAGCTTCAGACTCTTGCAGAGCATGGTGCTACCACAGGGCTTCATGGGAACACAGGCTCAGGGTACAACAGAAACTTTCAGCAAATGATCTCTTTATTCCTTGCACAGTAGAAATAGTCCAGAAAGGGCAAATTTCTCTTTGTCACTTACACAGCACAAAGAATCCGAAAGAGCAGGGGAAGAAGCCCCACCATGGCCAGTGTAGCCTAAACTGCTCCAGGTCCAGGTCAGTAGATGGCACCTCTGCACGCCCCACTTCACACAAATCTATAATGTTTGAGTGTGTTTATTCAAGCCCCCTTGGGGGAGGGGGGCCCTGCCACTGAGAATTCCTGTTCTGGTAGGTATCTGGGGCTGCTCGTTCCCAGTTTCCTGGTTTAAGGTCCAGCAGGGCCTTTTCATTAGACTTAACATCTCTGTTAGATTGTGGAATGGCACTCAGCAGAGAAGGAGGTAGGGGTACGTGGGGTCTGGGTGATGGCAGCTGAACAGGTGTCCGAGGCTTCCTTAACAGCTCTGGTTTTGCCATGCTACTCTCTTGTCTCACTGACAGCCATTCAGGCTCCAGGAGCCCAGGAGAGAGAAAACCAAGGTTTTCACCTTTTCATTAGATGAGAAAATAAAGCCAACCTCATGATCATACTCTATCTTAGCTCTTAGAAGCCCAGGAAGGTCTGAGCAGCACAGGCAGGTCCACACTTAAATCCACTTAGGTTTAAGGTATTCCTGACCTCCTGCTTGGGGATATGGGGGGTTGTGGGGGGTACAGAGATGGGAGAGATTCCCCTTCGTCCTCCTTGAAGAATATCATGTCTCTTTAGAGCCTAAGGTAGCTCTACCAAGTTGATGGAAGGTGAGAATACCTGATTTTTTTCATTGATTCCCTGCTAATATAGAATAATCTGACTCTCATTGTGATAGTTTTCTCTTTTTAGTGAATGAGGTTACTTACTGATTTGTAAGCAGATCGTACGAGTGACTTTTACAACTTAACAGTTCATGTTTAGTGGCCTTGTTGGTGATTTTGAGTCTCCTCCCTTCCTTTCTCGTTTTTTCTAACAAGGATATACAAGCTAGCCTTTGGAAGTTAAATTGCTTGGAGTCCATAAAGTATTAATTCAGCAGCTGAGCACCTGTTCACTGTTTTATCCATATTTCTTTGCAAGCTAAGTGGTTTTTACCATGCTCATGATGGTAAACAATATATTCAGGAGCCTGACTTTGAAAAGTGTGGGCTTTAAGTGGGGAAACAAAGTACACTCTGCCCTCATAAAAGGATCTCATAAAAATGACTCTGGCTACTCTTGCCTTTCAGGTGATAGGTCTGCCAGGACGCTGTGGCCTGGAGGCAAGGGTGGAGCCACATCTCTTTGAAGAGCCAAAGAGGTTGGCTCCATGTTTCCACCAGGGTACCAGGGCATTCCAGCTTATTTCAGCGCCAGAGAGAAGCCATCAAGCCCGGCCTTGCCATGGCTGCTGCTTCTGGCAGAGGCTTTAGGAGATGAATTTTGAAGCTGTCTTCCTAGTTCTTTGAAGTCTTCCAACATGCTCATACTGTTTAACTTTTTCAATTGTATGTGAATCTCTAAGTTTCAACAAGCCAGGAATGCTAGGTCATTCGGTGGCGCTTCTGCAAAAGCAAGGATAAAAGGCAAATTCACATGCAGCTTTGTTTAAAAAAGTATATCTAACCAGAAGGTGCTCATCAGCCAAGCTAGGCGATGAGTAGAAGTCCACCTGAACCAGATGCTTCAGAACAGGAAGCCCACTTGGCCATCAAGCTCCAGGGCCGTGTGATATGTCAGTTTCTACTTCCATTCCTAGTTCTCTGTCTTGTTAATTTACATCATTCAACATGTCCCTATTTAGTACCCATCTGTGCCAGGTACCGTGCAAGGTATGGGAGACCCAGCAGTGAATGGACAAACATGGTCCCTGTCCTTGGGGCCCAATAATCTGGTTGTGAAGGAAGCAAAGTTTGTGTTTCCTTCCACCACTCACTCTCCATCTCGTCATCTCCTTTGTTCTTTTTTCCACTCATTTGTTCCTTACACACTCCTTCCTCCCAGAGGTTTGCATACAAAAAAGAAGGGCTGCAGGAGGAGAGTGATTCTTATCCCAGGGGAGCACAAATGGTAGAATTTTAACATTTGGCTGGCTAGGAGATGTTTTATGATAAATGAGCTTTTTTTTTTTTTTGGCCCCTTAATTTATTCTATCCTGAATCCCTTGCTTGTGATTAAATCTGCACAATGGAGCTGTAGCCTGGAAGCCACATGGAGGCAAGCGAAGAGCCCTCTCTCTGATGGCTGTCCAAGAGAGCATGAAAACTGCATAGCTGGAGCTGGACCTCCAGGCTTGCAAATCAGCCGTGCATTTTGTCATTAGCAAATAAACAGCTGAGTGGCAGTGTATTTTTCTGCCCAGTCTCTCAAGGGCCTTGTCTACTCAAGTACCTTGCTGAGTTCCAGCTTCCTGCAAAGAGATTTATGTCCCCATGCACACAGGAATAAGAGGCCTGCTGGCAGTTAGCCTTAGAGAGGTAGTGGAGTTTTCAGAGGAGAGCTGACAAATGTAATTGCTGGCAGTTTTAGTCCCAGGGCTGCCAGCCATACGATTTAACTGCTACCTGCCTAGGTACTGTGCAAGCTTGGGAAGGATAGAGACCATCCTTGGTCCAAGACAAGTGTTCACCTGAATCCCAAACCTGAGAACTTTGTCCCTGACACCACCTAGGGAAATGCCTTTCCTTCTTTCGTAGGACTAGTCAACCATTTCACTTGCCAAGACTTGATCGTAAGCTTCAGTATTAAATACTGTTTATCAGTGATAACAGTGTTTCTCTGAAACTTCTTATGGCAGCTTTAACAAAACCCCAGCAGATCTTGTGGCTAGGACTGACATCTGGAGCTCTGTTTGGGTAATCCAACGTTGCATCAAACTTGGAAGCAAAAGGAGTTTTAGCTTGGGCCTTGGAAATTCAAGGCAAATCTATACTTGGGCATTTCAAGGCAGAAGGAAAGGATAAGATAAGGGATACAGTGCCCGGATTAAGCATGGCCCTTTGCAAAATCTGACCTCATCTGTCAGATGTAGGGTCCTGGGAATGTATAAGTGATGATTCAATCAAGGAATTTGGTTCATGTTAAAATGAGGAATAAATCAGAATCCCCACCAGGTCTGAGAGTGTGAGATCCAGTTACTTTATGCTTGTACTATACAATATTCTCTTTTTTACTATTGGGTAATCCCAATAGACATTTGCTTATGCAAACTGAATTTGAAATTAATTCCAACTGTCCTTGGTAGCCATCTATAAGGACAGAGTCTAAGGAATGGCCAGAAAGAAGATTTAAAAGAAACTGCTTGAAATTCTAATAATGATTAGACTGTGGCTAAATGCAACCTTTGAAGTCTACTGGGATTAAAACACACACTTGGCATGTTACTGAAGGACTAAATGAGATAATGTGTATAAAGCAGCTAGTACAGTGCTGAGACCTGGGAGGAGGCCAAAAATGTTAATAGCTTCCAACCCACACCAGCTGATATTTGGCTGAAGTAGAAGGCTGGATTCATTCATTTATTTATTTTTTATTTTTTATTAGAGAAGTTGCAGGTTTACAGAATGATCATGCATAAAATATGGGATTCCCATTTACCACCCTATTATGGACACCTTGTAATGGTGTGGAACATTTGTTCTAATTGATGAAAGCACATTTTATAATAGTCCATGGTTTAACTTAGGGCTCACTGTTTGTGTAGTTCCATAAACAATATATATTTAAAAAAATATATTGTTATCATATTCCCCTTCTTAGGAAGACAACATTAATAAGGTAAAGGATTGCTACTTCATTCTTCTCTTTGCCTCAACAAAGAGTTTTCTAATCACTAGAAGCAACTTCCATAGAATCACTCCTAGAAAACACCTACTGAGAATTGTATTTCCAAGAGCTTCGTGCTATTGCTTAGAAAGGTTTATTGTTTGTCCAGGAAAGAAGCTTGGCTCTGCTCAAGGGTGTTTAGCTCCTGTCAGCCTCAATTCCCTTAACACTCTGATAAGTTCAAAACAAAAGATATATTCCAAGGAAAATTCAGGACCTTTGTTTGACTTTTTCCATTGTATGTGAATCCCTTGGTTTCATATCACTCCTCTCCTTAAAATCTTCTCTCCATTGCCTGTAAGAAATCAAGTCCAAACTACTTATTATGGCATTCAAGGCTTTTCATAATTCAGACCTCATGTTCCTTAAAAGTCTCATCCCCTCCCCCTACCCCAGAACGTACCTAAGTCTTTGCATTTTTCTATGTAGCCTTCCCCCTCCCTTCACCAAACTCCTATTTATCCTAGAAGATTCAGCTAGAATCTCTTCTGTGAAGCTTTATGGAACACCACCGAGTAAGGTTGTCATTGTACTTTCTTACTGTTCTTTAGTATCACAGGACTTATCACATTTTATTGTAATTATTTGTTTGTCTTTGTCTCCACAAGACATTAGACTCCTGGAGATCAAGACCCGGCTGTGGAAGGTCATGGTGACCAGATTAAGGAGTTAGGATTACATTGATAAAATACAGTAAATATAGTGAAAAAGACTGGAAGAAAATTTACATTCATTTAATACCTGCTAAATGCTAGACACTAAATGCTAGGTGCTTTCTAGTCATCAACCATGTGGGAGTTAACTCATTTATAGGTTAGTAAGTGGGATAAGGTCCAAGTGTCTTGTTGACACTAGTTAAGGATGGAGCCTAGATTTGCATTTGGCTGATGCTCCAGAGCCCGGGCTCTTTGCACTTCACCAGACTGGCTCAAAGATGGGCAATGACATGATCACAGTTCTAGGCTGGCATTAGTGAGCAGCATGGATTTGAGAGGGGAGGGAAAGCAGCCTGGAGACTGGTGCTGGAATTCAATTGAGAGGAAGCGAGGGCCTGAATGAGAGTAATAAATGGGTGACGGAGAGTCATCGACCAAAGGGATGGACTTGGACAAGGAAGATCCAAAATGAAAAACATGCAAGCAAAAAGCAGAGTCCTAGAGATCATCAACACCGTGCAGTGCTGTGCTTGCTTCTGGCTGCGGCTGAGCAGGAACAGGGCTGGATGGCTCTGAGGTATGGACAAGCCCGGGTCCCACTCCCCAGAGGCAGCCTCTCTGGGTCCTGAGACTAGGATTGCTGCCCAGCAACATTTTGAGCAGGAAACAAAAATGAGTCTGGTCCTTCAGAAAATCACTATGTGGGTAATGCCCACATGCATATTTGAGATTTGACACAATACATGGTCATAGGGGCCCAAATATGAGCCTAAAGGGGGACTGCAAAAGTAATAGGGTGGGGTTCCAGTTTCTTTCCTAGCTGAGATTCATCAAATCCATAGGTGATAGCGGCACTTTTACAGAGGGGTCAGTGCCTCAGCCCCAAAAAGCAGTAACAGAGGAGAGGTTTGTTTGTGAGCTCTGTTTAGCTGACTCTCATAGTATATGGAAAGGTTTTTGACCCTCAGCTACCACCATAACTGCTTTAAAATCTGTTTATATGGCATGATTCCACACATATGAGTCGTAACCACAGCCATTTTGGCCTAATAGTTGGCAGAATGTGTGGTCTGCTGCCGAACATGAAATTGGCTTCCTGGTTAATATGCTTGGGTCTTTATGTGAATTCTACTCGTTTCTGTTCTGCCTGTTATTTATTGACTTCTTGTTTCTATAAGGTCAAAATATTTTTTGGACAAGAACCAGATTATTGGGTGGAGGAGTTGGGAAAAAGAAAGGGCCGATTATTTTTGTCAGCACCTCCCTCCTATTGGCATTACTGACCAACTCACTGAAAGACTTACTCCTTTTTCCAATCTGAACAAGATGGAAGTTGGAGACAGGAGCAATTTATCTTCTCTCATAAAGCTGTGCTTTCTTTTTAGGAAGTGTGAGTCTTTCACAGGCACTTAATTCAATTAAAAAAAGAGGGAATTGAACTTTTGGCAGCCAACCCAAGCATTATGAATGAAATTAAAATGCCCAAGTCTGTGCTCCAGAGCCTCGTGTGAATTTATGATACTCTTCATGAGTGCATTTAGTTTGAGTTCCCATGACCAATGGAAAAAAAGCACTTTCAAGGGGTTGATTTTTGTCTTTGTCCAGATTGTTGGATTTAAAAAGAAAACGGCAGAAATTTCGTTGCTGTCCAGAGGAGGTCAAATTTACTGACAACCTACTTTGATAGCACAAACTTGAAGGTTTTTGATACTTCCATCACTGATGTGCTGCTCTTTCACAGGATTTTCTTCATTTTATCTGTTATAGACAAAGATTTATCACACCTGACACTTTGGTTTTAAATGTGCGCTGAGTTTGCTTGGAGAACATGTTGGAGACTTAAACACACATATGGGAGCCATCGCCCCACATTTCACTGCACATATGCAAGGGAAATAATTTTGTAGAATGTAATCCTAGAAGCTGGGTCACCTGTAAAATCACTTTGGAATTTGATATCCTTCTTTTTAAAAAGGAGCCTACAGGGACAAAATACCATATGTGAGGTACGACAGGGGACGCTGAATCTTTTCCTTCTCTTTTATTATGTAATGTTTTTAAAACCACATGTTCATTCAGCTGTTTCTCATCAGTTTTATTTTGTTCCCACATAAACACATACACTAAAACAACTTAATGAAAGAAATTCCTTTTTTTTCCTTAAATTTCTTTGATGATGGAATTCATGTACAGCTCTGAATTTTGAGAATATACAAGTTAAAGAATTCAAGAGAGCATTTAAAACAAAATGCAGTTCTGATCGTCTCTTTTTCAAATACCTTCTTTCATTCTTTAAACCCTCAATAAGACCACATAGGAAAAAGCAGAATTCTGGAATGTTAGCAATCAAGGTGTTTTTGGTTTTTGTTTTTTAAATGAAAAAGAAATAAAATGTCAGAAAACTTTTGCTGACAAGATTAAAACTCAGAGGAATATTGGTTATTCAGAACATGTTGAGACATATCCTTCTTCTCTCATTCATCTAAAAGCTCTCAGGCTTAGTCCAGTGTGTTTATCTGACACATATTGACTTAGAGCTTTTAGCTGTCTTTGTGTATGACCTAGGTAAGTTCAAGAGGTGTAGCATTTCCAGCAGTTACAGCTTCACAAAGTGACATGGCGCATTAGAAAATATTTGATTGTACCTTTTGCACTGAATGTCATTTAAATAAATAGCAACTTAGGTTCCTATAGAACTTTACAGCTTTATGATTTTCATATACATTCTCTCATTTAATTCTCTCATTTAATCTTCACAAATCTGGACCCATTTTACCATGACTGAGACTTCAGGGGTTCTGACTTCATATAGGTGACAAAGTGAGTATCATGTAACAGGGGCACCTTCCCTGCAGCAGTGCATCCTACCACATTATGGTCACATGAGCTACTACAGGTATGATAATTAGTTAGACCACTCCAGTTAGCCTTGGCTGAGTTAATGAATGCAATTCCCATTTTGCGTCTAGCTTCCCAGATGTAGGGCCCATATAAAAGGTAGATAAGGCAGTATTCTATTATAAAACTGAAGCAAGTCTCACGGGGTACAGAATTTTGGAGTTAAAGATGCCATGTGGCCCAAGCATGACTTATGTACAACTCCCTGATTATCTACATTTTTCTAGAATTCTTCCAACAATAATGGACATATCACCTCACAAGGTAACTTATTCAGTAAACTCTAAACTTAACTACTTCTTGTCACCTGCGTCAATTCTATTCTTGTCCAAGCTTCTACAGTTTCTTGCCTGGCCAATTGCAATAGATTCCAAATATTAACAGGCCTTCTTGCTTTCACTCTTGTCCTATTCAACTCCCTGGAGCCGTTCTCCACACAGCAGCAAGAGATCTTGTTAAAATGTAAATCAGGCCAAGTTATTCTTGGGCTTAAAATCCTCCCATGTATTCCCACCATGCTTATAATAAAACTGAAATCCAAACTCTTCACGATGGCGTTTGAGGCCCAATGACTTGACTTCCTGCCTGCAACTCCTGCTGATTTCCTTCTTAAGTGCTCTACTCCGACCAAGACCTTCTTGTTGTCCTTCCACCAAGCTTGTTCTCTTCTCAGGACCTTCCCACTCTGCTCCCTCTGCCTGAAAGGCTCCTCCCACAGATCCGTGAGTGGTGCATTCCCTCAGTCATTCAGGTCAAATGCTCAGTGTTTTAGTTTGCTAAGGGCTGTACTTTGCAAAAATACCAGAAATGGGTTGGCTTTTGTAATGGGAATTTTATTAGGGGAAAATCTTACAGTTCTGAGATTGTGAAAATGTCCAAATCAAGGCATCATCAGAACCCAATCTCACGGAAGGTTGGCTGCTGGTCGGATCTTGGGTCCTGCCACGGGGCAAGGCAAAATGGTGGCTCTCCATCTGGGTCTCTGCCTTCTCCTCCAGGCCTCCTTCTCACTGAGCTCAGCTGTGGGTGATCAAATCCATGGCAGTACTCGTCTTTTCAGCTTTGAGCAACTCCACGGGCCTAGCCTCTCAGGGGCCTCTTCCCTGTCTCTATGCTCTACTGATTTAGAGCATACACAGCCTCAGGCTTCTGGGACTTCTCTCAGCCCCCTGGGGCTTCTTTGTCTTTCTGCTACTGGAGGCGATCCTCTCCCTCACACGGCAAGGTCAAAATGGTGGCTGTCTTTCTCTGTGTTTCTCCTTCCAGTTCTCAGTTTATATAAGACCCCAGCAAGAGGTTGGAGACTCAACCTGGGTCACATCTCATGACATAGTCCAATAGACTGCCCTAAAGTGATCTAATCAAAAGTAATCTGATTAAAGATCCCTTAACTGAATCTAATCAAAAGACACCATCTATACTTCATTTACAGGCACAGGAATGGGTTAGCTTAACAATATAATTTTCTGGGTTCCACGAAAGACAAACCAGGGCACTCAGATATCATCTCTTCAGACCACCTTAACTAAAATAGATCTCCCTTACTCTGTCACTCTCAAACCCTTGACCTGCTTTGTTTTTCTTGATAGTATCTTATTGTTCTTTTATTCTATAGAACAGGGGTTCTTAACAAGGGGTCTGTGAGTTTGAATTGAAATTATTCTTGTGGGAATGTGTTGGTGTGGGTGTGATGTATTTATTAAATAATAAACAGTATAGTGTGGACTTAGTAAGGGGTCCATGGTTTTCACCTCACTGGCAAAGGGGTCCGTGGAACAAAAGAGGTTAAGAACCCCTGCTATAGAATATATTTATTTGTGCAAATGTTTGTTGACTGATTCCCCCATTAGACTGTAAGCTCCATGAGGAAGGGAATTTGTTTTATTGTCCACTATGTTTCCCAGTGTTGCTACATGGTTGGTTTTCTATAAGTATTTGTTACTATAAGTATTTCTGTATTTTTCTATAAGTAAACATCTAAAAAATACATTTTTAGAAAGTTTTCCTTTTCATTTCAAGACTGGATTTATGTGGGATGGAAGATGACTCTAAGATTTCATGCCTGGATAATGGAAAGAATGAAGGAATGGGAAGTCAGGAATGGTAGGATTATAGGGTTGGAAGGTATCTAATATCAGCCAGTCCATTCCTTATTTAAGAGATAGGGTTAAATGATAGTGCTTAAGTTCATATACCCAGTAAGATAAAGCAGGGACTGGAATCCATGTCTTCTGAATCCCTGGCTTGATAACCAGTGTTCTTTCCATGACATCACATCATCTCATCGAGTCAGAAGAAAGAGTTGCCGTCAGGGAATGATAGAATGGTAAATGGAAGATGATAAATTCAACTTTGGACATGCTGAGTTTGAGGTGTCACTGGGACTTTCAGATTCAGAAGCAATGTGCTATTAGATGTAAAAACTGAAGCTCAGAAATGAGCTCAGATACCTGCATTGATTTTGCAATTAAAACTTTGGGGAAGGATGAGATTGCCAAGGGTAGAGAAGGAGCAAAAAATAGGAAAAGGGAGAAAAGAGAAAGGAAAAAAAAGAAGGCGAAGGCCAGAACCTTTGCATATGGAAGAAGTTTGGAGAGGAAAAACTAGATCCACATGGTCTCACAAAGTTAAGGAAGAAAGAACATCAAGGGAGGAAGGCAGCAGTACAAGGACTGAGAAGGAAGAAAGGCAGTTACAGCAGTGTGTGGCTAAAGGTCAAATTGCTGGGGATTAAGATAATGAAGATGAGGCAATTAGTGGCTCAGAACTCTGGAGTTGAATTGTCTCGATTTGGATCCATAATTTAGCATTTATGGTGTGTCCTTGGGCAAGTTCTTTAATCTCTCTAAGCCTTATGCCTCATATACTAATTGGGAATAAAATTAGTGTCTATCACATAAAAGTGTTATGAGAAATAAATCAGATAACCCATTTAAATTGCTTACCTGGTGCCTGGTTTCTAGTAACTGCTCAATAAATTTAGTTATTATTCCTCTTGGTGGAAGTTTGAGATATAAAGGAAGGAAAAATATAAGCTATAAATTGGGGAGATGAACATGGTCAAGGGAAAACTTCTCCTGAAGGATCAAGAATTCAGGCACAGGGGTTAGCTTTAGGAAGAGAAGATAGCCTGTGAAAGAGGAACACAAAAAAGATTACAAGGATGAGGAGAGAGATGGAAATTTTGATAAAGAGAAACTTATTCCAATGTCACCTTGTTAGATCAGGCCATGGTCTCAGGTCGTTGAGTGTTTTAGAGTCCCTCTTCTCACAGGCTGCATTTTGGCTGATAACTTGACATTTGGACATTTACAAAGTTTGATAAGCTCTTCACTAGGTAGCCTAAGGGTAGGGCTAAGGGTAGATCCCCACATCATACCATAAGAGAGCTCCTCCAACTTGCCAATGAACAGTCATTTAACACATTTGGCTTAGAATATCAGGGTTGGAAGGCATCTGAAATGCCATCTGACCCAATCTTACAGAATTCCCTTTACAGCATTCCCAACGGGAAGTTTCATACAAGCAGTATTTAAACAGCACCTCATTTGGGGAGGGGAGGTGACATTTGCTACCTTCCAAGGCAGCCCTTTGATCATCAGGTCAGATTCCGCAGTACAAGAAACGCTCATTGATTTGTTATAGGCCTTGAAACTGCCACTTTCAGTCATTCGTTAGACCTGGAGGACTAAATACATAATCTGGGAATGGAGACACAGCTAATGCCTTTGTTCACAAGTGTTCTTTGACAGTCACCTAGCAGGACCGCAAGATGGGGTAAATGCTAATGTGGGGTGGGAGGGGCTGGGGCTACAGGAGATTGATGACAAAGAGCCCAAGGCACTACTAGGAGGGTCCATCCTGGGTATTTGCAACATGAAAGCTCATGGTATCCAGAGGAAGAGAAATAGTGAAGTCAAATTCATCCTTCTTCACATCTTTGGTCTCTTCTAGCCCAAGGTAGGTACTAGAGTGAGCTTCTATCCAATCCTGAGAGGAGTCCAGGCCTATAATGATTAGTAGTCACTCTTCAACATCATCTAAAAGAGAAAATTTCAATTACTGGCAAGTCCCAGTCAGTGGCTCATGGATATGGTGTAAGCTTAGACAGCTGAAGGTAAGCCCAGTCATGCCATCCACTCACCGACCACCACAATCCAGATGGAGCTCACCTTGCCCAGTCCTCTCTGCAGTCAACGAACCACTCTGCACTGTATGTTTCCTCATATGTAAAATATACTGCCAGTTGGAATGCAGAGAGTTGGATTTGATCATTTCTGGTGGTTTTTCCCACCTCTGAATTCCATGATATTAGCCAGGCTACAAGATCTCCCTGGAGACTTGAGAGGTTATAGCAGGAAGCAGCTAGGAAAGCAACAGTGGCAACTCTAGAATTTCTACCTCAGACAAATTTGGGGCAATCTCTTTGAAGGGGAAGGCTAGGAGCTGTGCCATGGAACTGTAGTAGCATGGT
The DNA here is from genome assembly GCA_026826555.1 of Tolypeutes matacus. Classification (NCBI taxonomy): domain Eukaryota; kingdom Metazoa; phylum Chordata; class Mammalia; order Cingulata; family Chlamyphoridae; genus Tolypeutes; species Tolypeutes matacus. Next base: position 5,137,600 of record JAKSZT010053830.1, on the reverse strand, counting down.
AAGCTGCCGTTTTCACTTAGACTGCATAAGCATATGAGAGAGTTTGGAAAGGTTGATAAGATTTGGGGGACCTAAAACTCCCCATAAGCAGCCATTCGGTGCCATTTCTGGCAATAGTTCATGATGAATAGTAGGACTAATTCCTCCATAAACTTCCATGAGCTTTAGGAAGCTAAAAGGCTCAAAGGTGATGTTTGAACAACAAAACCACCATCAAAAGATATCACTATATTTATTAGTTTTCTCTTCTAGCTGAGGGCATAATGTGAATTGGTTAAGAGCTGGTCAAGAGAAACATAAAAGGAAGATTAGAGAATTTTGTTTTAAAACAAAGTAAGTGGATACAAGCCATTATACATTTTGTCAAGATCTATAAAATTGTGCGGTACAAAGTGTAAATCATAATGTAAACTATAGCCCATGCTTAGTGGCAATGCTTCACTATGTGTTCATCAATTGTAACAAATGTACCACACTAATGAGAGATGTTGTTAATGGGGGAAAGTGTGTGTGTGTGTGTGTGTGTGGTATATAGGAATCTCCTATATTTTCAATGTAACATTTATGTAATCTAAAGCGTCTTTTAAAATAAAGGAAAAAAAAAAAAAAAAACAAAGCAAGAAAAGTTTGGAAAAAACCCTCTTCCTAAATCAATTACTGTTCATGGCAAATGCATTGGCCAGTTCTGACCCTGTACACTTTACCATTTATGATAACGCTAGCATTGGTACTAAATCCTGTGCATATATTAATAGCACTTTTCATCTTCATGATGTTTTACTAACAAGTAATTAATTAAACAAACTTATTTTAATTGGTTGCCATGGCAGTAAATAGGGATACATAGAAATGGTTGTAACCATAAAATTCTCAGCTCCTGAAACATAATTCAGCTTGGATGATAAATCATTGCTATGTAGTGTTATAATGTGCTCAGAATGATAATTACTTTATGTGTTAGCAATGAAAAGATTTCCAAGTACACATAGATACAAGTGATATCAAATATTTATAATAATACATTTTAGATTTGTTATCCATAAAATATTTTCTTTCATGAATATGATAGTCCAAAATGGAAACTTCATCTGCAGTTGTTACACCATTTCTATCCTATCTACTGTGTTTGATTCTGGACACTCATTCATTCCAAGTTGAGAATCATAAGAATGGAAGAGACCTCAAAAAACATTGTCATTGAATTAACAAGGACCTGTTACTGTTGAGCTAGTAAGGAGTTGTGGGGCGTTGGAGGGAGATGTCACGGTATTTTCAAATGTCTGAAAGGCTCTTGTTACATGGAATTGGAATTACAGGTGTGTCCTCTGGGGTCTAGACAGGGTGAATGGGTGGAAGCTACAGGAAGGCAAGTGAGATTCACTGTGACAGGAAGGCCTCACAGCCTTCACAAAAGCAAGTGGAGTCAAACAGACTGATTGTCAATCCAGCCCCTGCCCTTCTGTAGATCAGGCTTCCTTGAGTCTGTAAGCTGTGGGCCTGCTGCATGGAGTCGTGTGGGGATTACTGAGTAAAGAAAGCATTCCAGTCTACACTCAGGGCACAGGAAGCAGTGGATGAGTGTTAGCTTTCTATTAGTGGAGGATTTTTCTTTAAAAGGTTGTTAAAAATGGAATGGGCTGCTTTATATGACAGTGACTCACTCTTCTGTCACCGGAAGTAATGAAGCAGAAACTGGATGGTCACCTGCCAAAAATATTGTATAAGGGCTTCCTGCTCTGAGGGTGAGGTTGAAATAGATGCTTTCCAGGTCCATATGAGTCCATGATTTTTCTTTTAGAGGCGGAGAGGGCTTCCCTTTTAATCCTTCAACCTCTTCTACACTGGATTCTTGCTATAGTGTGATAATTGGGGGACCTGTGTTGTGTCACAATATTATAGGTTAAATGTATTTAGAGCAAACTTTTCTCACTTCACATTTTTGCCAGAACTAGTCTTACATCTGGGAAAAATATCCATTCATTTTGATACTGTCTCAGTCAGGTTTTCCTACAAGGCTGCTTAGATCCTTTTCAAATGGAGATTTTTCAACTAGTTTCCCTTAATATCCAGAAAGCTCTCTGTCTATAGTCCTATTTCCCTAAATATCTATCTTTACCTTGTCATTTAACCCTTCTTAGGTGAGCAGGCACAAGCTAAGTTTTTAAAGAGCACGGCATTCTTTCTTGTCATTTTTCTTTCTCTCTAACAACATGGTATGACAGTCAACTCTGACCCACTTGCTAAATGCCTGCTCAGAACCTGTTGAAGCCCATACAGTCAGGTCTGTGCTGTCAGGCCCATCCCAGCCACTTAAGAGACGGACCCCGGCGAGTGCTACCTTCACTATGCTGAGAGGGAGCCAAAGGAAGAGGAAATGAGAGGAAATGCTAGGGACGCAATCAAGACAAGGGTAAAAGGGCTGCATGTAAGTAGCAGGAGGGGAGACAGGATAGAGATAAGAAAAAGAAGAGCACAAAGCAGAGAAGGAAAGTGGGAGGCTTAAAATCTGTCTTGATTTTTACCTTTAAGGTTTGCATCTCCAGAGAGCTCTGCAAATGCAAGAGAAAAACTATGGAGAGAATATAAATTAAGCTTTGAAAAACAAAACAAAAGTAGTAAAAGAGAAAAGAAAAATATCCTTTTTCAGATAACTACTCTAGAATCAATCATTTACCAGAAACACAGTAACCACAAAGGCAGTATAAACTTGTATGTCCGGTATGGGCACTTTCCGCTGTAAACCACAAACAGAAAAAAATTAAAGGAGAAACCAATTTCATACCCCAAAATGTGATGGTTGTGTATCTATTTCTAACTATTAAATAACTGAAAAGTCACCAAAACAATACTTTTTTTTTTTTTTCTCAACAAAAAGGATTTGAAGATAGATTCTTGCTTTTTTTATATTGGTGACATCTATGTGGCCTTTACACCAAATGACACAATTTTAGCTTCAAACTAGCTTCTTAATGTTAACTGTTGCAGAAGTTCTTTAATAATGATATGGATATATTATATTTATAGCCACAACAAAATGCAAGTTCTACACTCTAACATTAATGTTGAATATCCTTCAGCAGCAAGTTCCTAATATTTTCTTTGGACCTGTTTTCTTACTTAAACATCTCAGTGGCAGAACATTATAACTTAAGTGACAACATAAATTGACTTGGCTTTCAATTTTAATTGGTGTCTACATGACATGTGACCATCAGTGATAGGTAAGCTACAGCTCCTTTACTATGTGTGTGCGTGTGTGTGTATGTGTGTACACGTGTATGTTTGGGACAAAATGTCGATTTAAAAAAACCTTAATTATATCTTTTATATAAGGTAAAAAGCACTCATTTGACACATGAAAGTGATTGGAGTAAAACGACCAGACAGGACTCCTGGGCTTAATATGGTCACTTCCCCCACGTATGACCTCCTCCTTCCAGGTGCCCAGTGACCTGATCATCCCCTTCCCCATTCATGTTGAGTGGGCTGGACAGACTACCCTGGGGAGGTGACCAGTTCCCCAAAATAGAACAGCTCCTGAGATGTGCCCAATTAGGAATGTTTAAGGTAAAATCTTATGATGATCCTACCCAAACAACTGTCTTAACCACCTGTGCTGAGAGTGTTTACCAGGGGTGCTAACCTGTGAGATAAAGAGATTGAGTTAGACAGTCCATCTCTAACGTCCCTTTTAGTTCTGTCTCGAGTCTGAGTCTTCTGCCTCTGATTTTATTTTTCTATCTCTATTTCGTTACTATATAAAACTCCTCTGTCATCAGAATGTCAACTGCTTTTCTCACAAGTAGCACCCAACTGCACTGTGAAGAGTCTACTATACTTCTTGTGAATGGACTTTAATCCTAAACCTTTTTATTGGAGAGCTTCTCAGTCCTTTGTTGGGGAGGAGGGGAATGCTCTCAACTACATGTATTTAAAATACTTTTTCAGATTGTTCTTGACTTCATAGAGTCAAGAAAATCCAAGTTCAATTCAGCAGAGGAGATACTATATTAATTTAAATTTGTTTTATTACTTCTCTGTCCCCTGCTGTGATCTTTCTCCAAAAAGTAGTAATGGGACTAAATTGATAAGTGTTTTCAGGACACTTGATCCATATTCTCTGAACAAAGGAATTCTCTTAAAGCTTTCAAAATACACAATAATATGTGTACAATTGGTGATGGATTGTGTATAGTTTCGGTTAGGTATTAGTCAATGTAGATAATGTTCCTGCTTTATAGAAACGCTTAGCTTTCAGTAACTTAACATAAAAGTTTATGTCTTGCTTACTTCCCAGAATGTGATTTGGCCAATGTTCTAGTTGCTCTAGTCCCTGACAGCCCTCTAGCAGATAGCAAAGAGACCATGAAGGATTGAGGTGCTAGACCTTAAAGTGGTACATAACGCTTCTGTTGCCATTCCATTGAGCAAAACTAGTAATATGATCCCACCTAGATGCAAGCAGGACAGGAAGTGTCTTCTTTCACTGTGCCCAGGAGGAAAACAAAATGATTTGTAAACACCTAGGATTGTTTTTGCCATGGTCGTCTATGGCAAGGAGCCATGAGTTAAAGAAGAGGGACCTGAAGGAGAAAGCCACGTATCCATAACCAGAATTAGGAAATGGAGGCCTAAGAAAGTGAAGGTCTCAAGATTAGAGAGTGAGTGGAACCCTTTCTGTCTGTTGACTCACAGTTAAGTATTCCCGAGGCCCCAGGGGTGGCCCTCCCTGTGTCGGCTTATCACTCACCACACAGCAGTAATGTTTTGCATGCTACCCTGCCCTCTGGGAGAAACCCCAGGGTACTTTCACAATTGAACACATACAAGAAGTCCCCGCTATTCCCTAGGTCATTTCTACCCCGGAAAATAATATTATAAGAAATGCTCATTTCAGCAAAGACACGTTTTATATGGAATCCCCCTTTGAGAGAAATTCTGCTTTTGAAACCATTCCCTGAATAATACTGAAAAAGTATTTTGAGGCTTGAGAGAAAGAGGGACTTTTTATTTTTCCAAATGGTTTTCAGTAACTATTTTGGTGGTAAAGCATTTGCTGGTAGAGTAGGAAGGTGCAGATAGGTTTTTAAGAGTGAAACAGAAAAGCAGCTAAGTTGTGATGGGGGTGGCAGAGGTTATACGAAGTGTCTCAATATTCATAATTTGGTTGTGGTGGATTGGGCTGATGTAGGACTTTTTTTTCTTCCAGTTATATCTTCCCACGAGGGCACCAATCATTCAGAATCATCACCTTCAAACATATGAATCTATAAGAGAGTCTACGTCCAGATATACAATATATATAATGCATATCTTTAAATGTCCATGTAAATAGATGTGCTCATGTATTTGTAGTGAAAAAATAAAACCCTGTCTCAGGCTGAGTTGTGGAGGAGGATGGCAGAATGGGGCTCTCCTTCTCTCAGGCTCTCCTGAGGTGCCACTGTGATAAATAACAAAGGACATCAGAGTGAAGGTGAGCTAGACCTCCACCCCAGGTCAGGATTTTAAGGAAATGGTCCTGAGAACCTAATTCCCAATCTTGGACCTTTGGTCAGAAGAAAGCTATACATGAAGTGGAGCTATGAGGAGAGTGAGTTGCCTGGCTCTACTTCCCATTAGGAGGAGAGGTGGGAGGTGCTACTCTCTAACCCTAAGCTTAGAGAGAGGATGTCAAGGGGACCCCTGGTAGAAATTGAAACTGTGTTCCTGGCAGCAGGAAGACATTGAGGATGGTGGCCTCACTCATGTCCAAGAAAACTAATGGAGATTGTGGATCTCAGGGTCTGGCTTCCTTCCAGGAAAACTAGAGTGAGAGAGGGCTGACCGACTGCTTTTGGGGTGGGGGTGGGGGACAGAAGGGTGCCTGCTGTGTGGTACAAATCAGCTCCCCGATTTGTTGAGTGTTTCTTGTGAACCAGATGCGGGCCATATGCAAGAGAGTTGGCATGAGATCTACCTTTGTGGGGTCCACCCAAGAGTTGAGCAAGAAGAGGCTGCAGGTGTCCCACTGGGTACCCAGGGCCGAGGAACAGGGAACAGGGGACCTCACCCTTTTCCCATTGCGTGCTTCCAGCTGAAGCAGGGGAGATTTCATGCTACATCAAGTTTGGAATTTTGGTATTACACAGGACTGGAAAATTTAATTGCTGAATTGACACGGTGTTTAGAGGATCTGAGCGAGATGAACATTTTCTGGGCCTTCATGTTTTTATCCAGCGCTAGGGGAAAATTTCTCCAACTGAATAAAGGGCTAATGGAAGACAGTTTTGGTGATATCAGGAAAGTGATTGGCTCAACATTCTGGCTATAATATGTATATGGATTTCATTAGATTTTCTCCTTAAAATTCCAGGGAGCTGTGGTTGGTAGTTACTTTTTTTTGTAATAACAAAGCAAACAAAATATCAATTAATTTCTATCACCTGGAGACCTATATATTAATTAAAGGTCTTTTTAGTGAATTCCAGAAGTAATTATTTTTGCAGAAAATTGAGTAAACAAAAATTAGTAGTATTGGGTCAGGCATAAAAAATAGCTTGAAACGATGTGAGAAACTGCTAGAATTACAGGCATATAACACCACTCTTCTTGAAAATAATATGACTGTTAAAAAAAAAAAAAGAAAATGATGATTGCAGGATGTAGTGAGAGAGTAGAATAGAGAAGCTACCAATTAAACACTTCAGAGAGGAAAAAGATTTACATAAAAATAACCTGAAAATATTCCATTAAGGAACATCTATTTGTTTTCCTCCTACTTCACTGGCCTCTCCTTTTCCGTTGCCTCTGTTGGTTCTTATAAATCTCCCAGAATTCTCAGTGTAGTTGTGATTCCATCTTTGGACTCTTTACCATTCACTCCAGCAGTGATCTTTATCAGTTTCAGGGTGGTAAATACCTTCTCTCCTCTAACTCACAAACTTAAAGCTCCAGCACAAATTTCTCCCCTAAACCCTGGTCTCATATATCCAACTGCTTACTTGACCTATCACTGGATGTCTAAAAGGCACTTCCAATTTAACATGTCCCAAACTGAAAGCCTGATCTCCCCATCCCCAATCCAACTCCTCCCACAGTCTCTCCCAGCTCAGTTTTAATGATAACCACCATCTTTCTAGTAAGTAGTTCAGTCCCCAAACTCTGGAGTCATCCTTGACTCTCTTTTACACCCTACATTCATCCCATCAGCAAATCTTGTCTGCTTGATCTTCACAATATGACCAAAACGGAAACACTTCTCATTACCTCCTTTGCCTTCAGCCCGAGCTGCCATTATCTCTTGCCTGAATTATTACGATAGCCTCCTAACTCCGCTGCAGCTTCCAACACATCACACAGAGTGATTCTGGTAGCACATAAATCAGATTATGTTACTCCTCTACACAAAATCCTCCAAGGACAGTTAAAAGCCTTGCATGTAAGGCCTCACACAACTGCCTCCTCCCACAAATCACATCTACTACCTTTCCCCTCACTTTCTCAGCCCTAGGCACGTTGACCTTCTTGCTGAGGCCCGAACCCCATAGGCAAGTCGTCAGGACCTTTGGAGTTACAGTCAGTCCATAACATATCTGTGTGGCTTGCCTCCTCATCTTCTTTAGGTCTTTACTCAAGTTTCACCTTCTCTGAACCCTTTGCAACCATCCACTCCTCCCCTGACTCCTAATCCTCTTCCCTGCTTTATTTTTCTCCATTACATTTATCACCATATAATATCCTAAATATATTTACTTATCTTGTTCAATTTCTGTCTCCCCAAGCTCATTAGACTGTAAGCTCCATAAGGGCAGAGATGTTTTTTGGTTTACTGCTATAGTCAGTAACCACACCTGGCATATAGTAGGTGTTCAGTACATATCTGTCAAGAATGAATATTCATTCATTCAAAAGAACTTTACATAGGAAGGATCCTTTGAAATGGGCCAAAACCTTTATTATCTATGTATATTATTATTGTTGTTGTTGTAAGACTTGGCCAAACTTACTTGAGTCATGGAGAAAAAGTCAGCTGAGTCTACCCTATGCCTCAGATTATTCTCTGACCTAACACTTCTTGGGCACCTACCCTAAGGCAGGTGGTATCCCCTTCCTCCCTCTATCTTTCCCCACTCCTCTGATTTTTTCAGTTACCTAAGCACAGTCACCACATCTTGACTTTGTTTCTTGTCTCCCAATCTTCTTATCCATGCAGCAAATATCCTTCATTCAGCAGAGTCCGAGGAAGTCATTCTTCAGATGTAGGATGGGTTTGTATCAAGGTATCCACTCTCTCATTCTGGTTCCTCTGGTGGATGCCAGGGGCTGACTTTGAGAGGTGGGGATGGGGCAGTCAAAGCAAAAAAGTAGGCAACTCATGTGGTGACTGCAGCCAGCCTTGCTGCATCCTCGCAGTGCTTTTACTCAGGGGAGAAAGAAAGCTTAGGCCCACCCAGCAGCTGAGGATGCTGTCTTGCCCGGCTGGCACCTTGCACCAGGGGACTCTTAGGTTTAACATTTCCTTTTATTTGGGCACTTCTATGCATCGCAGGAAATAAGACTAATCTGCGTGACATTATAGCTGTACTACGAATACACAGTGAACACCGTGCAGCAGCAGGCCTTCTATCTCCAGGTGGTTAGGTCTGGCCAGCGCTGACCTTAAAAATGTAGTGCTCTTTACTTGTAATAGAACTTACAGGTACAAAGAAGGTGGCTTTCAGGGGTCCCTCTCCGTTTGCCAGGGGAGGGCACCTTCTACGCCCTGCCTTGGAGGTACACGATCGAGGGGAAGAAAAAAAAGGGGGGGCTAATGTGTGACTTTTTGAGTGAAAATGCAGTTTTAAAATGACCCATCTCTTGGCACGCCCTTTTGGTGCTGAGTTAGTCCCGAGGCTTTGGGGTGGACTGAGCGCTTCTTCCAACAGGCAGGACCCACCTGGCGGGGGGGAAGGCCCTAAATGGGTCGATGGGCCTCGGGGACGGCTCGTCGCCCGAGGAGTCCCCTCAGAGAGGTAAACACACAACCCACAACACGGCCGCAAGCTGCCCTCCGCCAGGCGGCGGGGGATCCCGAGGGGCTGCGTGGGAGCGGGTCCGGGGCCCCGCGTCGCCTCCCCGCACTCGCCCGCGCCTCCCCACTTGCGGCTCCCCCCACCCGGCCTTTTCTGAGGGGAAACGCCTTCGCAAGCGCCCCTCACTTTCCTCAGGGTGCGAAAACTGTCAAGGAACGAGACAAAGCAACAGGCAGGTTTCCGTCCTCTGCCGGGAGGCCCGCGCCCGACGCGAGCGCGTGGCGGGAGGAGGCGGCGCGGGCGGCGCTCGCAGGGTTCCCGGGAGCCCGCGCCCGCCCCGCTCCCCGGCCGCCAGCCCCGCCCCGGCCACAGCGGCGGCCGCTTTCGCTTTGACGTTGCTGGGGGCCAGGCGGGCGGCCGCGGGGCGGGCTCCGCAGCCACGCAGCCTCCGCAGCCTCCGCCAGGGAGCGCGCCGAGCGCCGCCGCGGGGCTCCTCGCCCGCCGCCCCTCGGCTGTCCCGGGAGCCCCAACAAAGAGCGGCGATGAGCCGGCCGCCGGCGCCTGCCCCCTGAGCGCCCCCCGCGCGCCCGTCGCGGCCCCCGGCCCCGCAGCGCCCGCACCCCGGGCGGCGGTTTCGGCGCGGCGGCCGGCGCGGGCGATGGAAGATGGAAGAAAGAAATGCCGCGGTGAGGCTCGAGCCGGGAGGCGAGCGGGTGGAAGGGGGTGTGTGAGGTCGGACACCATCCGATTTGGGGTTCGGGTTTGCTTTTCCGCGCTTCTCCCCCACCTGGAATCCCTGGGCCACCGGTGTTTGTGCCTTGGTCCTGGTAACTCTTTGCCTTTTTCCTCTCTTTGTGCGGAACCCAGAAGGGCCAACTTGGTGGTGTTAGGTTTAGGGATCCTAATTCAACACCTACAAACCGTGAGAATTGGAAGAAAAGCTTAAGTTACTCGTTCTTGCTTAATGATCACAAGAAGGAAAGCTTTAAAGAGGACCCGGTGTGCCGATTTTTTTTTTTTACTCTGCCAAGTCAGCTCTTGTATTTAGGGACTGTCGCGTTTCTCTATCAGAAAAAAATACAACTTGGCATGCAGCGAGCAAACAGCAAGGGAAGATTATTTGGTGTAACATTCAGAGTGGCTTTTAAACATATTTAAATCATACTGTTTTGCATGCATTTGCATGCACCCGCTGTTTAGCTCGAAGTTCTGGCAAATAATGTTGAGATTTTTGGAAAAATGGGTTGGAACGTGAGTTTAGAATGTTGTCGGTGACCTAAATAAGAAATATTTAGTTTTGCCATTCTGTCCGATGTCTAAGGATGTTAAACACACAGTAGGCAGAGGGTGTAATGGGCATTACAATTTTATTTTCCGGAAACTGGTTCACCAACAATGGGATCCAGGAATTCTTGAGTGGGTCCAGGTGGTGGTGTAGGGAAGAGGGAGATCTGGAGAATTACTTTAAGTGGGATTCTGGGAACAAATAATGATAATTATGTGCAAAGGATTTTGCTAAGCACAGTAGAGAGGTAAGAAAGGATTTCTGCTCTCAAGAAGCTTGCTTTCTAGTAGCCTTTTACCTAGGTTGTGAAGGAGAATCCCAGAGGAAGGAGAGGTTTGGCCTAAGGGCTTGGAAGTCCTCAGGGGGATGCTGGCAATTGAGCTAGACCTTGAAGGGGGGCTTGTTTTGGATTTGTGAGAGGTGAGGGAAAGAAACACTCTGCTGACGGAAAGGAAATGCATTTTCTATCCTCTTACAAGAAATACTTCATCATCCTTTTTAGAGTGTTTGCACATCAGGAGCTTTTCTTTCAAAAAGTCGTTAAATTCCTCTTCAGTTAAAAATGCAACATGCTCAACAGAACCAGTAAAACAGAGCAAAATAAATGAACACCTTCCCAACCAATCTTAATGGCTTGATGTATGTCCTTTCACAGCTTTCTTATATTCATCCACGAATCGTATCACAAATATATGATTTTGACTTGCTTTGTCAGATATTGCATTAAAATAATATTTTTGTTTCTAGAGAAACAGAGTAATGCCATGGAAAGCACTAAGGGTACATAGCTTGTAGGTTTTGCCACCGACTGGGTGAGTTTTTACCACTGTTGTGGGCAAATCATTTAAACTCTGAAGCTAGTTCCTTCCTCTGTAGGTTGAGGGGATTGGGTTAATTGCTCTTTCAAGGTTTTCTAGCTCTAGCATTTTATGATTCCATGCCTAGGCATGTATTTCTATTACTGATTCAGTGATATACTCTTAAATTCGCATTCTGAAAATCTCTCTTTTATGTTCCATGAAAGAATGGATTAGCACTGCTTTCAGCACCATTGGATGTGGGAGAATGCTTAAAGATGTAAAGCTAAAATAATTTTATGAAAGTGAAATCCCACAGTTGAATGTTATTTTTTAAAAATTCAAGCGCAAGAAGCTTGATTTGTAAATCTGAGTAGGCGTTGATATTGTTCACTTCATTTATAACCAAAGAATGATAAATACTTTACTATGTACATTGCAATTAAGAGGTTCAGTCTTGCTTTTAATTAATATAAATGCTAGCAACTAAAAAAATGGGAAACCTTGGAGATCCTTATAGGCTAGTAAATCTTGAGAATTTGGGGAAAAAAAGAAAATAAGAGAGAAAAACTTCTCATTGAAAAAGAAAACATATCTCAAGCATATAGAGATACTTTCCATCCATGGTGTGTGGCCTTTCAAAAACCTTGGTATTTATATATTTGTTTGCCATCCCCAATGGGGAATGTTAGAATGGGATTTGACCTAGCATTACATTGAAAAAATATATATACCCAAGGCATTACTATTTTGGAGATTTTCTTTGTCTATAGAAATCCTGTAATGATTTTTCATGCATTATCCATAAATGAAGACTCTGTAATAAAGGGTAAATTTCAACCTTGGTTGAGAGTTGTGGGGCAAAAACCATGTGAATATGAAAATCTGTGTGTGCTTTGGCCTCAAGATTGATTTGAGGTTCATCTGAGGTAATGGTGACTTTTAGCAATTGTAAAAAGCAATTCTTGGATTAGGAGGTGAGTAATGGATAGTGATCCTTCCTAATTTTTAAATTAATTGAGACATGGCTGACGTTTAAGCAGTCTGTGAAAAAGAAACTGGGGATTAGTAGGTGACTGAAATTTGGTCCCCTAGGATGTGAATCTGACTTAGGGAAGGCTGAGGGTTTGATTTAACCTTGTATCACTATGTTTGCAAGGGTTCTCAACTTCTTCGCTGGCTGCCTAGGACAGGCACAGAGATCCTTGGCTTCCTTTGCCAAGAGTGGAGGTGTTTTCACCTTGAATACTGCTTCTCAATTCTTCTTGAGTTCTTTTACAGTTAAACCAGGCTCGCCTTATTTTAGGGGAGTACAGGGTTCAGGTGAAATTCTCCAGCACATTTGTTCAAAATATCAGTACCTCCATAGCTTGTGTTGTTTGTGGTATTATATGCAGACTCAGAGATTTGCTGGAAAGAACTTAGACCAGGGCAATATTTTTTGAAAGAGCGTGCCCCTTAGCTCCTTTCCTGTGTTTCAGTGTTGTAGGGCCATCTTACAAAGTCTTATTTCAGTAGCTCCAAATATAGTAGTGTTAGTTGTATGACAGCAGAGGTTGTGTCAACCCGGTGGCCGTTTACATTGGCGAATAAGGACAATTTGCAACATGTAGTTAGTTAAGCTGTTGGTAGATCTAAATGACCAATTATCCGTGCCTCATTTGACAATAAGATATAACTCATAACATTTAATACTGGATCTTTGCATCTGCTATTTTATTTATACCAAAATAGCACATGTTCCTGCAGTCCCTGCTTGGCATCCTAAAAAAAAATAAGACGGTAAACAAATTGGGGCCTGGTTGGTGGGCAGGGACTTTGTTGACACTCAGGGCGCAGGGGTGGCGGGGTATTTTCTCGCTTGGGGATACAGCTCTTCTCCCTCCATGTCACAGCCATGCCCAGGTCAGGGCAGGCCACTCACTCTTCAGGGCTTGGTTAACGCCAACAAGTCATCTGGTTTGAAACTCCATTTTTCTGACTACAGATCAGTGAGATGAATCAGAATAATTTGTACCTGTTGATGGGATATTTTTTAAAGTTTATTCTTGGAGTTAGGGGCAAATGGGGAAAGAAACATTTTGACCTGAGCCTGGGGCTCTTTTTTTATGTAATTTTCCTGTGGACTCTGTGTCCTCTGAGAAATAGCATTTTCCTTTATATTTTATCCTAAGTCCTAACTTCTGGAGAACTCTTACTTTTCAGTGATTTTTTTTTTTGCCATGGTGCATGGTTATGATTGCAGCTAATACTTATTGAGCTCTTGTGTCCTTTTTTTTTTTTTAGAGATTTATTTTATTTATTCCCCCCCCCCCATTGTTTTGTAATCGCAATCGCTATCTGCTCTGTGTGTATTCTTCTGTGCTTGTCTTCTCTTTACGCAGCACCTGGAACCGATCCTGGGACCTTCTGGAGTGGGAGAGAGGTGCTCAGTCTCTTGTGCCACCTCAGCTCCCTGTTCTCCTGCTTCTTCTATTGTCTCTCCTCTGTGTCTCTTTTTGTTGCGTCATCTTGCTGCGCCAGCTCTCTATGCGGGCCAGCACTCGATGTGGGCCAGCACTCTGCGAGGGCCAGCTCTCTGCTCAGCCCAGCTCACCACGTGGGCTAGCTTGCCTTTCACCAGGAGGCCCTGGGAATCGAACCATGAACTTCCTGTATGGTAGATGAGAGCCCAATTGCTTGAGCCACATCCATTTCCCTTGTTGTGTCCTTTAAAATAAATTATCTCCTCTGGTCTCCGTGACCATGACAAACCCATGAAGTAAGAACTGTCATTATGTCCATTCTACCAAATGAGGAAAGTGAAGTCTGGAGAGTTTAAGTAACTTGCTCAAGATCTCATAGCAAATAAGCAGTAGAGCTGTGATTTAAACCCAGGCTGTCCAATTTTTCTTAACTCTTGTTCTGCTTTTAGGTACTCAAAATTAATAAACTGAGCTATTTGGCTTTCATATTTTGATTCTGTGGGTCTTTGAATCTGAAAATTCAATGATTAATTCATCAGGAGCCATTAATTCACATATTTATTGGTGTAAATAGTGGGAACTAGGGTTATTGCTGTTTGACTCAAGAGATGGACATTGTGTAATTTGCTTCCCAAAACACATGTAGTGTCTAAAGAGACCCCTGTAGGACCCCATGCCACTAGTTCCCAAAAGCTATAAGTAACTAATTGGAATTTGAAGTAAAGCAGATGAACAATTTAAAATTGAATATAAGGTTCACCTAATTTAACTTCTAATAATATCACCTAAAAGAAGTGATCTGGACTTCTCTCCAACCAGTGGGTATTGCACAGAGAAGATGACGCTTCCTTATTATTTCTTCTCATGAGCTGAGGCTCAGAGGTTGTTGAGAAAAGTAGTTTGGAACAATAAGGAATGAGCCCAGGGTATTAATAAGATCAGGCGGCAGCTGCCCCTGTTTCTTTTGCCTTCTGTTCCCAGACCTTTGCTAAGAAAAAGTGACTTATAGAAATGGAGCAGCTTGTTTCTTCCCATAGCTATTTAGTCTGTGGACAGGGGAAATAGACATTTTTAAATAGAAGCAGCTGTGGCTTCTTTTATTTGGCTTCCAGGAGATTACTGGTTAAGGGCCAGTGGAAATGTTTTTCTCTGTATATGAAAACTTATTTTTTTGAATTTAGATTTTCAAAAACTCTTATTTTCCCATTTGATAGGTCTAGTGTGTATTGAGTCATAGGCTACTGAGGGAAGGGGAAATCTAGTTGTAAGAGTGAGCAGTGTAGCCGTGCAATTAGATGATTGCTGCTTTGATGATTATATTATTTTCTAGCAAAGTTATATTAGAAACATGCTGAGAAATTGGCAGCAGGCTGTGTGATCTTCCACAGTATCTCCCCTGACCTCCATTCAAGTCCCTGAAAGCTACCAGCAGTGGATGGATGTTAAAATAAGCAAGATGTTTCTTGAGCCTGAAACTTTCCATTTGCATACCAAAGTTCCCTTTGGGCAGATGTTTATGTTTTGCATTTCTAGTGGCTCCCAAGGGCCCATGAGCTGCCTACCCCACCAGCTGATGCTTTATTCTCCCTATAAAAAATCTCTGAGGTAGAAAAGGAAAATCTCATTGCTTTCTGTGAGCTAATTAGGGCAGAAATGGACATACAGGTATTATGCTGTTCAGTCCTTCATTCATTCATCTATTCCTTCAACAAATGTTAAGTGCCTTCAAGTGCTAAGCCCTGTGATAGTGTCCAAAAATCTTGCCCACTGACCACTGAGAACCTGCCAAGAACATTCTAAGGCACTTGGGTCACACTTCTGAGAGTCACATGTACAGTTCACAATCTGTAGATACCAAAACTCCTTTACCTAAGAACTTTAATTGCCAACTTTCACAGAATCAATGAAGTTACTCTCTGTATCAGCCTTATCCAGGAGAACAAAACCTTCCACTATGATGGAAGTGTCCTATATCTGTACTATTCTGTATGGTAGCCACACGTATCTCCATTGTCAGAGCACTTGAAATGTGGCTAGTGAGATTTAGAAACTGAATTTAATTAATTTTTTCAACTAAGTTAAATAGCCTCATGTAGCTCGTGGCAGCTATATTGTACAGCACAGCTCCAGAGAAAAAGTGTTCTAACAGGTGGCTTTACCTGTCTTGAGCTGTTGTTTACCTTTTGACCATCTGCATGCTCATGATGTGTTCACTGATTGGGCTTTGCTCAGTTTTGAGTAGTGTGCACACTAACGCAATCATGTCTGATAAGTGCAAAAGCAGCAAGTGTATGGGAGGCATGTGATTTCACTGAAAATGAAAGTAGAGATCAAATCATTGAAAGCGGTGAGAAGAACAATGTGTTCTGCAGTAGGAACTGTTCTGAAAAATCCTTGAACAAATTGCCCAACAGGTAACGTGCAGTTGTCAATACTCAGCAAGATGGAGGAAAATGTTTTGGGAAAAAATGGTAAGTATTTTGAGTGTCTGGCTCAAGGAGTAGCATCTGAGTTGGCTGTTGCCTTAATTTCAAGAGATGGCAGAGAGATGTGTGAGAACATAAGGAGATGGTGAAAATGGGGCAGTTGATGGTTGCAAGGCACGGATAATTCATACCTTCAAGCCCCCTTTAAATCTGCATAGTATCACAATAAGGATCAGGTGGTAGAGCTGGCTATCAAAGTAGCTAAGGTCTTTCTGGGACACCTTCAGAGCTGTCTGGGAGGCCCACAGATTTTCAATATAGATGAAATGGATTAAGAAAGACGCCTGAATAGCATACATATCGTCAAGGAGAATACCTGATTTTAAAGCTGTGTGCTTCCGTAGCATGGTTAGATTCAAAGAACACTCTTAATAAGACAGTGGAACAGTGGGAAAAAAAATT
The DNA here is from genome assembly GCA_026826555.1 of Tolypeutes matacus. Taxonomy (NCBI): domain Eukaryota; kingdom Metazoa; phylum Chordata; class Mammalia; order Cingulata; family Chlamyphoridae; genus Tolypeutes; species Tolypeutes matacus. Next base: position 5,121,172 of record JAKSZT010053830.1, on the reverse strand, counting down.
ACTCTCTCTACTTTCTAGTGACAAGTCTGAGAAGTAGATAGCCACGTTTGAAGGCTTCCAAGGTCTCTTGAGGATCAGGTATATGGGAAGAGCCTTGAGTGTAGCATGTGTGAAACCATGAAAGCATTTTCCCATTTTACTTTACATTTGTTAGATGGCCATTGGAATATATTCCAATTTTGAGTTATGTAGAGTTATGTATAGATAGCCTTATACAGCTTTATAAGATCTTGTAATGTAGGTGGTGTCTCCATTTTCAGAGATGAAATTGAAGCTTGTGGAAGTTAAATTGGAATCTTGTTTTAACCAACTTTATTGAGATAAAATTCATGTACCATACAACTCACTATTTTAAAGTGTGCAATTCTATAAGTTTTAGTATATTCAAAGAGTTGTATAACCCTCACCACAATCAACTTTGCAATATTCTCATCACCCCCAAAAGAAATACCATACCTTCCATTCATACCATTCCTCCTATCCCCTGGCAACCACTAATCTAATTTCTGTCTCTATGAAGTTGTCTGTTCTCGCACAAGTCATGTAATATCATCATACAATATGTGGTTTTTGTGACTGGCTTCTTTTAGCATAATGTTTTCAAGGTTGATCCATGTTGAAGCATGTATCAGACCGTCATTCCTTTTTATTGCCAAATAATATTCCATTGAATGGATGGGCCACATTTTATCTATCCATTTGTCAGTTGATGGGCATTTGAGTTGTTTCTACTTTTTGGTTCTTAGGAATAATGCTGCTGTGAACATTTGTGTACAAGTTTTTGTATGGACATATATTTTCATTTCTCGTAGGTATATTCTTAGAATATATAAATATATATATATATGTATATATATATAGTATATATATTCTTTTATACTATATATAGAATTAGTGGGTCAAATGGTAACTCTGTGTTAAATTTTTTGAGGAACTGTCAAACTGTTTTCCAAAGCAGCTGCACCATTTTACATCTTACTAGCAATGAATGAGGGATTCATTTTCTCCACATCCTCATCAACACTTGTTATAGTCTGTGTTTTTTTATTCTATCCATCCTAGTGGATGTGTGTAAAGTGGTATCTTATTGTGGCTTTGATTTGCATTTCCCTAATGACTAATGATGTTGAGCATTTTTTCATGTGCATATTTTCCAATTGTATATCGTCTTTGGAGAAATGTCTACTCAGGTCCTTTGGCCATTTTAAAATAGGGTTATTTGTCCTTATATTGCATTGTAAGAGTTCTTTATGTATTCTGGATACAAGTCTCTTATCAGAAACATGCTTTGAAAATATTTTTCCTATTTCATGGATTGTCTTTTCACTTTCTTGTTCGTGTCCTTTGAACTCAGTAGGGTTCTTTATCTTAAGCAAAGCATGAGAGGGTTTAGCTCAATTCTTTATACACGACAGGCCCTCAAATATTTGTTGAAGTGAATCACCAAATGATTACAATGATTTATACTATTATCATTCTTTTTGTTTCTGGGTGGAAAACAGATGGATTTAGCCTTAGCTTAAGACCCTCATGTATATTAAAGGAAATTCTGGAAGCCATTTCTCAGGAGAATTTGTATGTTTACAAAAGCATGCTCTCTTTTGGGTTAGATGGAGAATTGCTTGAAAGCAGAAGGACACGCTATCTAAAAGAACCCTCTTGATCTTTTTAGGTCCCTGAATTTTATGATCTAAATAGTGTTTCCACCAGTTGTCTATAACAAGAATAGCCTAGTTTTAGATTTCTAGCGTCGCCTGAAGTTTCAAGTTCAGTAGTTTGAAGGTATATTTATAAGTACCCCAGCTGCCTGTTAAGATCAGGAAAGATTGGGAAACTAAATTGGTGATTATAATGACTTTTTAGTGCTTCCCCTAGAACTTAATTCATCCATTTGAGTTAGTGTCGTCTCTAGGTGACAAACATCTTGCGCTGAGGGAGATTACAAAGAGCTGATATAGCCAGGCAGACTACTTTGTTTACCTCAGCTACTGAGGTAATCAAAATGTTTTCCCCTACTATGGTAGAGTTGGTTCCACTATAAAAAATTAAACTGAAATCAGAAGCATTTTCAAGTCATAAGGTTGCTGCCACCCTCTTGAGATAAGATGTGTTTGTATTTTCTTTCCATTGCCAGATCCCTGCAGCCTTCCCACAGCTACACAGAGGTCCATGAAACCCAATGGGGAAAAAGGACTGGAAAGAAAGAGTAAAACAGACCGCATTTTACATAATCTCTACACTTTGCTTGTTTTAAGTGTTTGGTCAGGATCGCTTGTAGGATTTGGTGAGTGTGAATTTGAACCAGGTCTCACAGGGGAGGAGAGGACTCAATTGCCTATCCTTCTTTTAAAGCATATTCTGGGTCACCAAGAGGCAGTAGAGTGTATTGGGTAGAGTTTGGACCCGCTGGTCAGATTTGCATCCTGGCTCTGCGGCCCACTGGTTGTGTGACCTTGAGCAAGTCATTTTAACCTCTCTGTTCCTCACTGTACCCATTCCCACATGGAGTACCCCACAATCACTTAATGCTTAGGAAGGGCTTAGAACAGTGCCTGAAAAATAGCAAGTGGGCAGTGAAGGTGACCTGGATGGTAGGTTGTACTTAAACTGTGTATGAAGCAAAATTATTATTTGCCTTCTTGAAGTCATCACAAGCTATTAAATGGCAAATGGTCTTTCCTATAGGCGAGATGTGTGGAAGCCAAGAAGTAAGTTCTAGTACTTTGTACGGTGCTTTGGCACACAGTAGTTGCATTATAAAACAGCCAAGATTACTCTCCTGGGAATATATGAACAAAGCGCTCTGATATTTAATCTTGTTTTATGGCCACCTAGAATTTTCAGTCAGCAGAATTTCCAGGCTTAATCTTTTTTTTTTTTTTTTCCTTTCTGTTGGCTTCTTTGTGGAATCTTCTTGCATCTCCTGTTTTTCGGGGAAATGGAATTCCCACCCACTTACTTGAGAGGCTGACAGCTTTCTTGGGCTGCTTTTAGAGCTCCAGGTGTGACTTTCTTTCCAGCTCTCTTGGAAAAGACGACCTAGGGCACAAAAGATAAGGGTTATGTGTTACTCTGAATTTCCTCACAGAGGTCTTTCCCTTTTGGCAGAGACATCTGATAGAAGTGCATAAAGGTGTGGGCTGGGTTTGGCTACTGTGATGTAGTGGTCTCAGAGATTTGTTTCATTTGTACTTTTGATTTTTATCATATTTTTTCATTCTTAATTCACTTCTTCATACTTTCCTGGTGTGGCTGTGTATCATTTAGTGCTCTTTTATATAGATGGGTTCTGTTTGGGGAAAAATCTAATAAAAGCAGCATAATATTCTAAAACTTTGGCGCTTAAGAAAAGATATGTTGTTTTTATATTTAAAAGAACTTAATAGGTTCAAGGAGATGAAATCAAAATTTTAGGGGCACTAATAATTGGATTGTAAGTTAAAATAAATATATCTGTGATTAGTCATTGAGGAACGATAATTTCATTTTCTTAACCTGGGTGTGTACAAGGTGTTTGTTGCATCACAAATCTTTATATTTCCCAGATATTTTATAAATTTGATTTTGCCTCTATTTAGCAAAAACAATAAAAAATAAAACCATTGTCAGTGGAAATTCCCTTATGGTCATTTAATGTCTTCATTCCAAAGCATTCCATTTAGTTTTCACGGAAATGACTCTTTCTTATTATACCCTTATTTCATGGTTTTACATTTTTAATAGTTTCACATTTCATTGCTTTACAATATTTAATTAAATTATATAAATTAAGTAGCAAGCATAACTGGTGCAAATCAGTTTGGAAGCAAGCAGAAATGATTTTTTGGTAACCAGTTCAATGATGGGAGCAGAATTTCATGTGTTTGCCAGAGTCTGGATAACTAGCTGGGAGTATCATGTCATAACAGCCATTAGCCAGGATGTTTTACGAAGTCCCTGTTCATCTTGGAGTAGTTTAATTGGAGGACATAGTTAAGAGCTTGTATTGTATATGTAAGGCCATATACAAAGTAACTGATAGAGTTCATGAAAATTAGTATTATAAGGCAGAGGACACAGGGCACTCCCATCATTTGGTTTAAATCCCTTTTGGCTTTCATCTGGCTCACATAACAGCTATTTGTGAGCAAAGCTACTCTACTCTTGAATAATTTATTTCTTCATCTAAATGTTTGTTGACATTATTTTGCTTTCCTTTTACCTTGAAGATAATTTTAAATTCTTTTAAGATGTAGTTTATGAAAACAGGACCCACCATGTCCATCTACTGAGTGATTGCATTACCAAAGCTAACACAAGAAAATCTTGCTTGAGTCCAGAGGTTCCCTGAAAATGGATTATACCCAGATTTAATACATCACGAAAACATTAAGTGCGTTTGTCCTTTGTGTCATCACTTCTTTTTCACCTGAAGAAATCAAAGTCCATTTTATTGCTCTGGCTACTTTTACCTGCCTGCAGGAAAGGTGTACATGTTGGAACCCATCTTTAAAATGTGCTCTAGTGATGCAAGATGTAGGGTTTTGAGAAATCCTGGTGTTCTTGGAGTGGTTTAGAGCATCTTGCAGTTCAGAGAACTATTTCTTTACAATTGTTCAGATTTTGTATGAGGTTAATTTAATTATCAAATTGGAACATTTTTGCTTTTTCTACACTATCTGAATATCAGATCAGTTGCAGCTCTGTGTGTCTCTCACCTCTCATTTAGTCATACATTCTCTCAATAAATATATATCGCACGTCTCCTCTGTACCAGGCATTATGTAGGTGCTGGGGATACATTGGTCAACAAAACAGACAAAAAATCCTTGATCTTGTAAGGTGAGACAGACTGTGTGTGTGTGTGTGTGTGAGTGTGTGTGTAGTATGTTGACAGTGTTAAGTACTTCAGACAAAAATAAAGCAGGGAGAGAGGGTAGGAGTGGAGGGAGTTAAGTTGTCAACAGGGTGGCCAAGGACAGCCTCACTGAGGTGACATGTGCTAACAGACCTGAAGAAGGTGGGGGGGGGGTGTCACAGGGCTGTCTTGGGGGAGGAGTGCTCCAGGAAGAGGGTACAGCAAGTGAGAAGCCCTTGCAGGAACTGCAAGACCAGTGTGACAGGGTAGAATAAGTTCCTGTAGGGACGTAAAGGCCATTGCAAGGACTTTGGCTTGTACTTAGAGTGAGCAGAGATGCCAGTTAGAGAGTTTCAAATAAAGATGTATCCCATGAGAACAGACTAAAGTGGGGAAAGGCAGAAATAAGAAAACCTAGTGTTTTCTTGAGTGTAAATTAACTCTAATAAATTATATCCTGTTTGCCATTGATGTAAATCTAAACTTCAGAGTTGCTTTATTTTTATTTCTGATTGTTCTTCAATTTAAATTGAGTCTCCACACTTTCTCTTCCCAGCCCTGATTTTGGGGGAAAGAGGAGCTAATAATATGTAAAGCAAACCTTCAATGCAATAGAAAACTAGAGTTTATAGCCTGACTGAGGGAGATCAGGCTCTAATACTATGAAATATTATAACTTATTAACAGTAACAGTAGCAGCAACTACCATTTATTGAGTGATTAAGTGCCAAGCCATGTGCTAAGATTTTATATCCATTATCTCATTTGATTGTTAAAATGACCCTTTATGGTATTATTTTTCATCAGCAATAAATAAGCAGTGCTACAGTAGTATGAAACAGACTCTGCCAGAATTATTTTATTTAATTACAGTATCACATTTTAAGAGACACGGTAAGCATGAAAGGATTTTATATAGGTGAGTGGTAAGAAAATAATGTGCTATGAGGAGAAGTTGCGGAAAGTATAATCTTTATCTTAAAGAAGTGAAGATTTAGTGGATGTAATAGTTGTCTTTAAATATTCGGCACAAGAAATGTGATCTAAAGAGAAACTTGACCATGGTAAAAGGCCTAACTTACTTTCTTTTTCCAAAGAACACAGAAAAGAAACTTATAGAGTAGCAGATTTTTAGTTAAAAGTAAGAAAATAGCTTTCTAACAGTTTGAAAAACGAAGCCAATTTTCTATCTAAGAGTGCTTGGACAAAGAATACATCATCACCTGGACATTCTGGATTTAATACTTGCATTTGGAAGATCTGGATTATAGGACAGAGGACTTGACCGTGGGTGAGTTGTCTGGTAGTTTAAATGAAAGACCCTGGAAATTCTTTCTTGTCTTGAGACTTTGTGATTTTCTAATAAATTGTGTAAAATCAGAATTCTTTTTGCAATGTAAATAATTATACTGAATTGTTTTTGTAAACTAAGTTTGTTTTAGTTTCCTAGGCTGTTTAAGCAAATACCATGAAATGAGTCCGGTTAAACAATGGAAATTTATTTGCTCATGGTTTTGAGGCTGGGAAAATGTCTAAATCAAGGCATCATCAAGGCAATGCTTTTTCCTCCCTGAAGACTTTGCCATTCTGAGGCTGGCTGCCAGGGATCCTTGGTTCCTCTGACATACGGCAATGCCTATGATGTAGTCTTCTGGTCTCTTCCTTGTCTTCTGGGTTCTGTTTCAGCTTCTTGCTTCCTATGGCTTTTTCTCTCTCACATCTGAATTCATTCTGCTTGTAAAGGATTCCAGTAATAGGATTGGGCTGGGCCAAATGCACCTTAACTGAAGTAACCTCATCAAAAGGTCCTACTTACAATGGGTTCACACCTGCAGGAATGGATTAGTTTTAAGAACATGTTTTTCTGGGGTACATGCAGCTTCAAATCACCATACTCTACCTGCTGGACTCCAAAAAGACATGTTCTTTTTATATGCAAAATACATTCATTCCATCGCATTATCCCCAAAACCTTAAGTCATTTCAGAAACAGTGCTTAGTACAAAGTCTCATCAAAATTGCTTATGGGTATGGGCACAATTCCCCTCTGTGGACCTGTGAAACTTAGAGAACAAATTTTCTGCTTCTGTGCTTAAAGCTTCTCCAAGAACGATGGTAGGGTCATTTGCTTTTACTCTGAGATTGGAAGCTGCCAAATAGTTAAAAAAATTTTTTTTTATTAGAGAAGTTGTGGGTTTACAGACCAATCATGCATAAAATACAGGATTTGCGTATACTAGCCTACCACCGCTTGCATTGGTGTGGAACATTTCTTATAATTGATGGTAGCACTTTTTTGTAATTGTACCTTTGTGACAATTGATGAAAAATTATTAAAATAGAGCTATTAACTATCATCCATAGTTTATATTAGGTGTATTTTTTCCATATACTGCCCTATTAGTAACACCATTTGCTATAATTCTTGAAAAAACATTCTTATACTTGTACTATAAACTATAGTCCATAGTCTACAATAGGGTTTTGGGAGCATTTAAAAAAAAATTTTTTTTTAAGGAAGTAATGGGGATTGAACCCAGGACCTTGTACATGGGAAACAAGTGCTCAACCACTGAGCTACATCCACTCCCCAATGAGAGTTGGTTTTTTCATTTGTTTTGTTTTGTTTTTAGGAGGTACTAGGGCATCAAACTTGGGACTTTGTATATGGGAAGCAGGCACTCAACCACTTGAGCTATATCCACTCCCCTGGGAGGTTTTTAATGACTGTTACACAGTCCTGTGTTTTATCTTTTTAAAAAAATCATTTTTTAGGAGGTACCAGGGATTGAACCTGGGACTTTGTACATGGGAAGCAGGTGCTCAACCACTGGGCTACACCAGCTCCCAATGCTTTATCTTTTAATTTTTGTTCTAGTAATGTCGACTACCTCAAGTTTCCCCTTTTAATCACATTCACCTATATAATTCAGTGTTGTTAATTACACTCACAATAATGTGCTACTGTCACCATCATCCATTTCCAAACCTTTACAATCAACCTTAATAGACATTCTGTACAAATTAAGTATCAATTCCCCATTCTCTTTAACTCCAGTCTGTCCTCTTGTAACCTATATTCTCGATTGTAACTCTTTGAGTGTGCATTTTAATTAGTTCATATCAGTGAGATCATACAATATCTGTCCTTCTGTGCCTGGCTTATTTCGCTCAACATAATGTCCTTACGGTTCATCCATGTTGTCTCATGCATCAGGACTTCATTCCATTTTAAGACTGAATAATATTCCATTGTATGTATATACCACATTTTGTTTATCCATATTTGGTTGCTTTCTTCTTTTGGGAATTTTGAATAATGCTGCTTTGAACATTGGTATGCAAATATCTTTTCAAGATAGGATGCTGGATTTTTGTCAGATGTCTTTACTGCATCAGTCAAGATGATCATGTGGTTTTTCCCCTTTGTAATGTTAATGTGGTGTGTTCCATTAATTGATTTTCTTATGTTGAGCCACCCTTGCATACCTGGGATAAAGCCCACTCAAATCATGGTATATAATTCTTTTAATGTACTGTTGGATCTGATTTGCAAGTATTTTGTTGAGGATTTTTGCATCTATATTCATAAGAGAAATTGGTCTGTAAGTTTTTTTTCTTGTAGTATTTTTATCTGACTTTGGTGTTAGGGTGATATTGGCTTGTGGAATAAGGTATTTTTCCCTCTTCTTCAGTTTCTTGGAAGAGTTTGAGCAGGATTGGTATTAATTCTTCTTGAAATGATTGGTAGAATTCCCCTATGAATCCATCTCTTCCTGGGCTTTTCTTTTTTGGAGGTTTTTGATGACTGATTCAGTCTCTTGTAATTGCTCTTTTGAGATCGTTGATCTCTTATACAGTCAGTGTAGGTTATTGGTGTGTTTCTATGAAATTTGTCCATTTCATCTAGGTTGTCTGATTTGTTGTTTATGGTATCCTCTTTATGATCCTTTTTATTTCTGTGGGGTCAGTAATAGTATTCATTCTCTCATTTCTGATTTTATTTATTTGCGCCTTTTCTCTTCTTTTCTTTGCCAGTCTAGCTAAGGGTTTGTCGGTTTTATGGATCTTTTCAAAGAACCAGCTTTTGGTTTTGTTAATTTTTCTCTATTGCTTTTTAATTCTTGATTTCATTTATTTCTGCTCTATTCTTTATTTCTTTCCTTCTTGCTTTGGGATTAGTTTGCTGTTCTTTTTCTAGTTCCTCCAAGTGTGCATTCAAGTTTTTTATTTTAGCTCTTTTTAAATGCATGCATTTAGGGCTATAAATTTCCCTCCCAGCTCTGCCTTTGCTGCATCCCATAAGTTTTCCTCCTGTGGACCCTTTTGTGTGCAACACTCCTCAGTGGTGGATGGGATTTGGGCTTTTTCCATAAGGAACTCCCCAAGCTGTGAGAGACTCAGTGAGGGAGAGGGAGTGGGCCTCCAGGTCAGTGTCAGAAGTTTCTTACCTGATATTTCCTTTGTCTTATAGTCAGTGTTTGTGGAGTCCTCTTCTGGTCCCTACCATTCTCCAGAGTTCTAAGCAAGTGGGATTTTTCCTTTTATTTGTTGACTCTCTGGGGAGGATTTTTCAGGGTCTGTCTTACGTTGCCATGTTGATGTCCTTTTCCTCCAACCCCTGTCAAACAGTTTTGAGCAAAGCATGAAGTGATCTGCCTTAAAAAAATTAAAAAAAAAAAATTGTCAGGTATCATTAAGAATTTAAAAGGAATCCCAGGGACTTTTAGCAAGCTGTAGTCATACCTGCTTTGATTTAATTTGACACACATTTTGGCCAGTTGGTACACAATTGGATTTACTGCACTTTGGGGTTTGTTCCTGATTAATTATATAAGTAAGTTCACAATAAAACATCAAACTTATTCTGCAAGTATACACATTATTCTAACCATACATTGGTTTGAAAAACATCATGACCCCATGATGCAGTCTGACAGACGGGCCCAACCCATGCCCCTCTCTTTCTAGTGGTCTGATTTGGGGCAAATGTATTAATTTCTCTGAGCTTCATTTTCACCCTTGGCAAAAGGTTATACCTATTTCATGGGGCTTTTATGAGGATTAATTGATTAAATGGAGACCATTCTTGTGAAATGCTTAACTCAGTGCCTGGCATATTGTCAGTATTCAGTAAAAGCATAGCAATTATCCTTATGATAAATTTAGCCAAGGTGATTTTTTAAGAATGGGTAGAAATTATTTTGAAGATGGATTTTGGGTGCATATTCAGAACTTTAATTCATTTTTAGTTTAGATCACAAAATGTCTTAAATACCTTTGTCTGGAAATCCTGACATTGAAATGTGCTTAAAAGAACTCCTTTATCTTAACCCTGTTTGTTTTGCATGTGTATGAATTAATCCTTTTAAATGTCCCTAGCCATTTCTGTGATGTCACAGTTTGTCAAATTCTAGAGCTTTCATAGTCATTCTATGGTCATTATCAGTTTGGGGCTAGTTCTGGAGGGTTGGCAATGGATTAAAGCAGGCAGAGAAAGTTGTGCATGTTAGGTAACACTTAACCTTTAACCAGAGGACACCTGGGGAACTGGTTTACTGTGAAGCCTCCCTGGGTGTTAGGGCTGTGTGTGTGTGTGCACGCGTGTGTGCATGCGGGCATGCTCTCTGCTGCCCAGATTCTGCCCTTATGACTCTATAGGAGAATTCACTTCTGTGATGGTTTTGCTTGCATATATGTGTATATATATATATATCTTAGAGTTGAATTAAAATGACTATTTTAATTTTGGAAGAATTGGCTCAGTTGACTATATATATATATTTATTATTATTATTTTTAAAGAAGCTTTAGATTACATAAACGTTACATCGAAAATATAGGAGATTCCCATATACCTCACTCTTTCCCCCTCCTACACTTTTCCCCATTAACAACATCTTGCATTAGTGTAGTACATTTATGAACACATATGGAAGCATTGCTACTAAGCATGGTCTGTAGTTTACATTATGATTTACACTTCGCACTGTACAATTTTATAGATTCTGACAAAATGTATAATGGCCTGTATCTGTCATTGCAATGTCACACAGAAAAATTCCAGTGTTCCCAAAATGACCCATGTTACACCTATTCTTCTCTCTCCCTCCCCTCAGGACTTCTGGTGACCATTGCCTTTATATCAATGTTGTAAGTTTTTCCATTTCTAGAATACTAATAAGTCTACTTTGGCCCATAGTTGCATTCCCCCCCCTTCCTCAGTGTTGAGCATTTTGGGATGGTGGTGCCCATTTGGCTTCCAGTTGAGAGGGGGCTTAGATCCCATGGGGCAGATGGATGGAACTGTCTTGCTTGCAGTTGTAGATGCTCTCTGTTTTGGGGGATGGGTGTTGTCCATCATCATCCTTTTGTTAGTTGTCCTGGGTGAGTCCAATGAATTGGAGGGTAGATGTTGAACAGCTGGAAGATTTAAGTCTCTGGGACACATATTTAATGGGTATAGTGCTAATTATAAGTTCTTATAAAAAGGGTGTAAGAACCATGTGTAGGAAAATTATAAATGAGTCCAACTCCAATACATTGGGAGGATAGGTTATCATATATTCCAAGGTAAGGCCCAAAGATAGGGTGCTGCGTTCCTGGGGTTGTCTGCCCTGCCTTTGGTGTCCAGATGTCTCCAGAGCCTTTAGGAGCCCCCCTGCTTAAGGCACTATTTACTGTGGCAGTCAGTGAGATCCTCCTAAGACTTGCATAAGTGTAACCTCTGAAATGACCTAACTCACTCTGAAATCTCTTAGCTGTAAAAACTCATTTTGTATTTAATATTTCCTCCTTTTGGTTAAGTTCTTTTTCCAAATGCATTGCTCGTTTTTACTTGGTAATAATCCCTCAGTGCCAGGGAGGCTTATCTTTGGGAGTCATGTCCTATGCCAGGGGGAAGTTAGTATATTTATATGCTGAATTTGGCTTAGAGAGAGGCCACATAGAACAACAAGGAGCCTTTGAGGAGGTAATTCTTAGGCAATATATAATATTAGGCTGTTTCAATTTCACAAGAAAAGATTCCTAAGTAGAAGCATCAATATCAAGGGCCTGGTGTATTAGTCTGTCTTCCTACGCTAGGTACTGCCTGTGTGCTCTAGGGATTCTTGCCACTCTATTAAAGAATGTTGCAGGACTCCCCAGGATGGGAATTCAGTATTCTTTCAGTTGTTGTGTGGGTCTCCATCCATGAAGACAACATCCCATGGCCACATGAACACATTCATATTTCCTAGAGGCATGTCCCAGGTGTACCAGTCCCCACACATCCCCCTACCACTGACACTCTGCACCAGTGATCTTCCCCTGCCACAGTTGTGATTCTTCTGCAATCCAAAACCTCCCCAAGAACAAAGCCAATAAAAAACAATATATATAAAAATTTGCATTGTATCTTTCATTCCCGTAAGATTTTTCTTTTAAGTGCAGTGACAATTTTCCTATATGTTCCCCCAATGTCTTATGTTTTTCGCTTTATTTTCAAAGAAGTTTTAGGTGTCAGAAAAGTCACATAGAAAATATAGGGAATTTCCATATACCTCACCCTTTTCCCCTCTCACATTTACCCCTATTAATAACATCTTGAGTATGGTTTGTTTCTTACAATTGATGAACAAATATTGAAACCTTGCCACTAACTATGATAAATGGTTTACATTATGGTTCACATTCTGTGCCTTACACTTTTATAAGTTCTAACAAAATCCATAATGGCCTGTATCTGTTATTTGCAAGATCATGCAGAACAATTCCAATGCCCTAAAAAAGCCCCATCCTCCATCCATTCCTCCCTTTCCCTCCCCTCAGAATTCATGGTAACCACTAGGTTGCAGTATTTGAAGAATAAAGTTCATAGTTTCATGCATCAATATTGAGGGCTTGACATACTAGTCCGTTTTCTTTTGTTAGTCACTGCCTATGTTCTTGAGAGAGACTCTTGCCCCTCTATTTGAGATTCTAGCAGGACTCCCCAGGATGGGAGTTTGCTATTTTCTTGTTTACTGTGTGGGTCTCCACCCACTGAGATAACACCCTGTGACAAGATGAACACATTCATATTCCATAGAGGCATGCCCCAGGTTAGTCCTTTCTCACGTATCTCCCCCCCCCCCGATGCCCTGCACCAATTACCCTCCCCTGCCGTATTTGCTAAAAGAACATCCCACCATTGTAGTTTTAACCACAGATCTACAAGTCCCCAGAGTTCAACTGTTCCTTCCTCCAGCCCTCCCCCCCAGTTCCATGGATAGTCCAACCCAACCCCCCCACACCCTGCTCACCCTCACATTCCAGCTCCGTTGACCCCGCTCACATCCCTGTACCACTATCACCCCCATCCACTGCCAAATCACCCCCTTCCACCTTATCATAGGTTTTGCCCATATTGAGCATTGGCTCACAGCACCCTTTCTGTTTGCTGATAACCTGTCTTCCAGACTCTAGCTCTGTGAGTCTGCCCAATTTGCTTAGGTCATATCAGTGAGGTCATATAATGTTTGTCCTTTAGTTACTGGCTTACTTCACTCAACTTAAGATCTTCAGGATTCATCCACGTTATCCCATATGTTAACATCACATTCCTTCTTATAGCTGAGTAATACTCCATTGTATGTACATACCACACTTTGCTTATCCATTCATCTGTTGATAGACACTTGGGTTGCTTCCAACTTTTGGCAGTAGTGAATAATGCCACTGAGAACACTGGTGCGCATGTATCTTTTCATGTCCCTGTTCTCAATTCTTCTGGGTATATACCCAGCAGTGGGACTGCTGGATCATATGGCAGTTCTATATTTAGCTTCCTGAGGAATCATCAAACTGTTCCCCACAATGGCTGCCCCATTCTACATTCCCTCAAGCAGTGGATGAGGGTTCCCTTTCCTCTGCATCCTTTCCAACATTTGTAGTCCTCTGTTTTTTTTTTAATAGCTGCCAGTCTAATGGGTGTAAGATGTTATCTCATTGTAGTTTTGATTTGCATTTCCCTAACAGCTAGTGATGTTGAGCATCTTTTCATGTGCTTCTTAGCCATTTGTATTTCTTCTTTGGAAAAGAAATCTTTTCCCATTTTTAAGTGTGTTTGTCTTTTTATTTTTGAGATATAGGATTTCTTTATCTATGTTGGATATTAAGCCCTTATTGGAAAAATGGTTACCAAATATTTTCTCTCATTGAGTAGACTGCCTTATCACTTTTTTTGACAAACTCTTTTGAAGCACAAAAGTTTTTAATTTTGTGGAGGTCCCACTTATCTATTTTTCCTTTCATTGCTCACACTTTGGGTGTAAAGTTTATGAAACCATTTCCTATTACAAGATCTTGTAGATGCTTCCCTGCATTATCTTCTAGGAGCTTTATGGTCTTGGCTCTTATATTTAGATCTTTGATCCACCTTGAATTCACTTTTGTGTAGGGCATGAGCTGATGATCCTCTCTCATTCTTTTGGATACGGATATCCAGTTCTCCCAGCACCATTTGTTGAGGCCATTTTGTCCCAGTTGAGTGGGCTTAGTGGTCTTGTTGAATATCAGTTGACTGTATATGCGAGGATCTATATCAGAACTCAGTTCAATTCTGTTGTTCAGTATGTCTGTCCTTGTGCCAATGTCATACAGTTTTTATGACTGTATCTTTGTAGTATGTTTTAAAGTCAGGTAACGTGATTCCTCCAGTTTTGTTTTTCTTTTTCAATATGTTTTTGGCTATTCGGGACCCCTTGCCCTTGCAAATAAATTTCATAATTAGCTTTTCCAATTCAGTAAAAAATGCTGTTGTAATTTTTTATTGGGGTTGCATTAAATCTGTAAATCAGTTTGGTTAAGACAGACATCTTAATGTTTAGTCTTCCCAATCCATGAATATGGAATATTCTTCCATTTATTTAGATCTCCTTTGATTTTCTTTAACAATGTTAAATAAAAGACCATAAAGGTGAGAAGAGAAGAAGAAAAGCAAAAAAATGAAGACCAATCAAGAGAAGGTGGAATGAAAGAAAAGGAACAGAAGAGGGAAAAATGAAAGAAAGAAAAGAATAGAGAAATCAAGGAGAAAAAAAATAAGGAAGAGAAAAAAAGGAGACAGAGAAAAAAAAAAAAAACAAAAAACAAAAAAACCAGCCCAAGAAAAACAAGCTTTCCTCTTAGGCCCCTATGAATCTTCTTAGGCCTGCCTATGGTCATCAGCCAATCACCCTGCAGCCTGTCCTCTACCGGTAAGGTACCCACTTTTAGAGAGTAAAATAAAGAATAAAAAGTAAAATAAAAAATATAAAATAACAGATTGACAAACCTAAAACAAAACAAAAAAATCTCAGTCTAAAGCTCCCTGTCACAAGGTGCCAGTTGGGTGCCTGACCACCCTCTGGATCACTCTTTGGACCCCTTCTCATAGAGGGTACCGAGAGTTGAACCAGGGTCCTAGTATATGGGAAGCAGACCTTCTCCCACTGAGCTACACCCACTCTACAGGTTAGGTAGGCTTCTGAAAGCTCACCTGGCTCTCCCCGCCCCCTTTCCCTTAGGTGAGCTGCGTTTCTAACAGTTTGCAGGCCCACTCTCCTGGCTTCCTTCTCTCCTGGGCTGGTTAGATACCTGTCACCTACCCCCCTCCCTGACCTAGTTCCTTTCTCTCCCAGGGTGGTTGGGTGTGACAGCCTGCCTGCTCAGATCCCCACTCTCCTCTCCCGGGGCCACTTCAGTGCTGGCTGGGGTCTTTTTTGAGATTCAAAGTGGGCTCAGCTGGCCAATTTCACTGAAGAGAAACCACTTTCTGCCCTCTGCCAGACCCCTTTTACTTGCAGGGAGGAAGACTTTCTTTCCCCACTCAGCTGGCTGCAGTGAGCCAGGAGTTTTACTGAGGCTATTCACCTTCAGGGTTGGGTATATGTGCCGTTCCCAGCCACAGGGGCGAGTAACTCACAGTTTGGCCTCTTTTTCTCTGTCCCCCTCCCTCCTGGATGACGCACAGCAGTCTCTTGGTCTGCATATCCCCAAAGCAGCTCCTTTGGCTAGCTTTTTGCCCTTCCTCCATTGTTTTTGTGAGACAATTGAGCTCTGCCTCCTTGCTCCGATGCCATCTTCCAGGAAGTCTCCTTGCTTGCATCTTTTTACAACTGGAAATTCAGTCTTAAACTTTTAGTTCAATATTGTCTCTCTAGCACTGTCTGGTCATTGCATCACAAATTAGGCCTGGCAGTCTCCCAAGTGGTACTGAGGAAGAGACCTTTGTAGAACTGAAGTGGACCCATGTAAAACTTATCTTTGTGGCACCCTTTTTTCTTTGGCTTTGGATTTCAGGTTCTTCTATTTCTGTTCTACGCCTCATTTTCTTGGGGCTTTTGGTGTCTGCTACCTGAGTAGATAAATTCATCTGGGTTAATGGGTGAGGGCTAGGGGATCCTGTGGACATTTTAACTGAATTTGGAGGTAAGATTCTACTTTCCTCTCTCCCCATTTATTTAAAAGCACTTTAGCAAAATCAAGAACTCTGTATTTATGTAACGTTTTGGCGTTATTTTCAGTTGATTCATCGGTGAATGTAATCATCATGGGATTATAAATCACAGGAAAGGTAGGTTACATGGCAGACCTCAGTAAGATATTCATGGACATGTGCAACCTTTTCTGGGCTGTATAATTAATTATCCAAATTCAATTTTAAAATAGAACTTTTTAATTTTAAGCTTTTTCCTAATTATTGAACGAAAAAGCCTGGTAATTGTAGAAATTTTAGATACGCAGAAGTGTTTAAAGAAGAAAACCAAAGTCAACTGTAATCCCTCCACGCAGATATAAAACACTGTTAACCTTTTCGAGGCATTTCTATTTTTTCCCCTTATTTCTGAGTATGTATTCATATAGTAGCTATAATATATCTTGCTTTACTTTGCTTTGCATGCTATTATAAACATTTTCCCGTGTCATTAACAATTATTTGAAATATGTTTTTAATGGCTACATACTGTTTAATTGCAGGCCTCTTCCATAACTCATTTAATCAATTCTCTGATTTTGGATACTTAGGGTGTTTACAGTTGTTCACTGTTATATACAATACTGTGATGACCAAGCTTTATATAGAAACTTTTGTCAGTATTTCTGATTATTTCTATGCTAAAAGTGCATTTAGAGAGTCAAAGGTATGAACCGTTTAAGACCTTCAAATCTTATTCCTCTCTGGAAAGATGGTAGCATTTCCATCACAGTATACAGTCAGGTGAAAAGACTTTTGATAGCTTTTAGATGATACTGGTTAAGGCTGGCTTTGTTGTATCTTTTATAAGGCGACACCGTTATAAGGAGGCTGTGGAAACACAGGCTGAAATGGTCTTTGGAAATTATCTGGTCCTACTTTGACATTTTACAGATGAGGAAACTGAGCACTATGGCAGTTAATTAGTTGACTTACCCAAGATCATGGAGCAAGTAATTCACTGAGCCAGGATTAGAGACTGGACTTCTTGTCTTGTATATTTTCTTCCTCATCCTGATGCATCAGTATCTTTTGAGCTCCTAGAACTGAATTAAAGGAGAATAGAACCTGTGGTTAAACCTTTTTTTTTTTTTTTTTTTTTTTTGCAATGACATAGCCTCTGCTTGATGTACAGAGCCAATGCCCATCATCTGGCCCCACAGTGTATTTCTTTCCCAATTTTTCCAGCAAAATCCCTGGGATTAATTCTGATAGGCCTGGCTGGAGTTGTGAAGCAATTACTGTGGCCCAAGGGATTGATTGCTTTGGCTAGGCCTGAGTCACAGGAGTAAGGGGGAAGTTTCTAGCTTAAGGCAAACCACATGGAGTGAAATTGGGGGAGAAATTATTTAAAAAAGAAAAGAGGAAAGAGTGATCGGCAGTCAGCAATAACAGATGTCTGTGACAGATGAAACCAGCCTGGCATCTACCATAGAGAGGGTAGAGTGAGCACAAAGGCCATAAGGCAGGACAGAACTGAGCATATGAAGAACTAGAAGAAGGCCAGGGGGCAGAGCCCAGTGAGTTAGGGGGCTTAGGGAGACATGGAGTTGGAAAGGTAAGCAGAGGCCAGATCATGCTGGCCCTTCTAGCTAAGGAGGGTGCTTGGATTTTGTCTTATGTAAAATGGGAAGTCATTGAAGGGGTTTGGGCAGTTTAGCCTGTTAAAAAGATCACTCTGGCAGCAGGTGGAGAATGGATGGGAGAGGGCAAGAAAACAAGCAGGGAGATCAATTAGGAAGCCTTTGCAGGTGACAAATGAAGGTTTTTGGATTGGGATGGTGGCAGTTGAGATAAAGGGAAGTGGAAAGATAAATGAGCCACTTTTTGTGTAGATCGACAGGACTTGATGACTGATGGGATGTAAGGAGAGGAACATGACATTGATTTCTGGCTTGATTAACAGAATGGATGGAGGTGCCATTTACTGAGATGTAGCCCTCTGGCTGCATATCGTTTTGTATGTGTTACGTGGTCCCTTCCACCTGGATTGTAAACTTCTTGGGAACAAATCTTAGGCATCATCTCAGCTTTGTTCACCAGATTCTAGCACAGTGATGAGGCTTATAACAGGTACTTGGCTCAGCACATACCCAGTGGGCAGCTGATCCTAAATCCAACGTCCAGGGTGGGCTTGGAGAGGGTGCTTAAAGGAGCAAAAGCAAATCCTTTTCATTAGAATAATTTTTGTTGCTGGTATTTGTTTTGTTGAAAATGACTCAGATTTTATACAAAGAAGGTACCATGAGCTACAATATATAGAAAATGTAATTAGATCTTCTTAAAGAAGTTTGTCAGAGGTAGTTTATTGAGGGAGCTGGAACATTTTCTAATCCCTTATTATTCTCATTAAATTCTCATTAAACTAAATTCTCATTAAATCATCCAACCCCTTCTTGTTCTTTTGGGTATTTTTTTTTCCTGCCTAACATTTGTGGTGCTGCTGCTGCTGCTGCTGCTGCTCCTCCTCCTCCTCCTCTTTCTTACTTTTAATTTTTTTGGTGCTCTTCTGCATATTAAAAATGAAACAAAACACCAAATGCCTGACTCTTCCCACTTTGGGGAGGTCTCCGCACACCTTTGATATTCTCTGATGTTGAATATTTCCTCTCAGTTCCTTCTGGTCTTTTTTCTTTCTCCTATACCAAAAAGCTCATTCCAAAGTGCCTGAGAAAAGAGGATGAAACCAGTATGAATCAGTCCAATGAACCAACAAAACCTACCCAAGGTAATAGGACAAGCTAAACCTCTCAGAGGATTTGCTTCTAAACTGCCATCACAGTTCCTAGCTAGTGCACAGATGTTGCTCAGCAAGGGCTGGTTAGTTGAGCTCAGCCCCTGACTTTGATTTTTTTTTCATTCCTGGCCATGGCTATCTCTGTTACGCTTCTTTTTTTTTTTTTTTTTTAAAGATTTTTATTTATTTATTCATTTATCCCCCCCTTGCTGCTTGTGCTCGCTGGGTCAGCTAACCACGCCGTGCGGGCGGGCTTGCCTTCACCAGGAGGCCCCGGGAACCGAACCCGGGGCCTCCCATATGGTAAACGGGAGCCCCACTGATTGAGCCACAGCCGCTTCCCGTCTGTTACGCTTCTTATTTTCTCCCAAGAGAATAGTCAAAGCAGGAGGAATTGAGTAGAGGCTGTCTGGAAAGGAAAGTGCCTGCAGAATCAAAACTCTCTTCATCTGGAGTCCTTACAGTGCAGGCTGCAGTTATTTTTTATGCACAGTAACTGTCTTTTGGTGTGCTTGGCCTAGGCCTGCACTCGTTTTTGAAGTCCCCATCCCCAAATTGCGGGCTCCAGTCTAACAAGTACCCACATTGTCATTCTGGGGCGGAAACATGCTTTTTGTTCATGTGTTTGCTATACATTTTTGAAATGATGATTGAGAGACTTTCAGAAATCAAAGTCATTTTCCCTCTTATTATTTTCTCTTGCTTTCTTCTGAAGGACTTTTAGAAGTTTTTTTTTCTGTTACTTAAAAGTTTCTCAAAAATAAAAATAAATAAATATAAATAAAAATTAAAAACTAAAAAAAAAAGTTTCTCAGGAGGGGAGCGGCTGTAGCTCAGTGGTTGAGCGCCTGCTTCCCACGTACGAGGTCCTGGGTTCAATCCCTGGTATTTCCTAGGAAAAAAAAATTCTCAGGAAAAAAGATCACAAAACTTCGTCAGGGTCTCCCTCACAGCCCCCTTGTAATCAGTCCTTGTTTTGACATGTGGCAGTGTTATTCATGTTTTTGTGGAAAGTGGTTTAAGTGGTGTGATTGAAAATAGAGCTGTGGAGGGACTTAGCATGGGAGTGGGGCGAACATTTTTGAGCCGGATAATTAGGCAGCTACAGCCATGTGGAACAGAAGGGATGATTAGACTAATTAGCTAAGCCATTTTGTAAGTGCCATGAAAGACCCAAGGGTAATGGCCTAGAAACGCTGCCTTGCCTGGTTTATTTGATTGATGAAAAGTGGGTTTAACGTTTGGGGGCTTATTTATTTTTTAAATTATAGATTTCTTAGCCTGGTTTTCATCTGTTTCAGTTTTACCTCTCTGATAAGAGAGAGGCAGGCACATCTTATTTTGGAGTTTTGGGGTAGGGCTCTCCTGGTTTGTTTCCATCCCCTTCATGTCACTGTTCTAGTGAAGCAGATTTAACAGGGCACTTTTAGTCAAGTCTTGGCAAAGAACGGAAGTGTTTCATTTAGTCAGGATACTTTTCTAGTGCCAGGCCTCTTCATGGTCATTTTTATATACCTAAAATTACTTCCTAGATGCCTTTATTTCTGTAACACTTCTGGGTGCCCACTGTGTGCCAGGCACTATTAGAAGCAAGAGATATCAGTGGTTGAGGACTTTGTTTTGTTCACTGTTATTGCTCTGACTGCTAGAATGGTGCTTGGCACATGGTAGGTACTATGTAAATATTTGTTGAAAGAATGAGCAAGTTAAAGGCTAGTCTCTTATTTTGTATTTTGTGTATACAGTCAGATTTAGCTCTTGCAATTATAGCTTATTTTGCAAAACATTTTTTTTTTAAAGGAAACAAATTTCTGTGACCCTAATTCCATTTCTTTCCTTGTCATTTTTAAATTTTTATGATTTAAGCTAAACCTCTTCAAAGAATTTGCTTCTAAAACATAATATTTAGAGGTACCGGGGCTGGGGATTGAAACCTGGACCTTGTATGTGGGAAGCCGGCACTCAACCTTTGAGCCACATAGGCTCCCCTGAGTTGTTTTTTTTTGTTTGTTTGTTTGCTTGTTGTTTGTTTTTTTGTTTTTAGGAGTCACCAGGAACCAAACCTGGGACCATCTGCTCCCCTGTAGATCTTTTAAAAATAAAAATATATAGAGAAAATGTTTTGCTAAATTTTAATAGATATTAGGTATCATTTACAAAGTATTTTTATGCAGACTCTGTTTTCCCACCCTGCCTACAACCCTCTGAGGTAGGCAGGCAAGTGTTTTTATCCCTGGGATTTTACCTTTTCAGTGGGCACATTGTGTGAGGCTCAGAAAAGTTAGCTGATTTTCCTCAAGTCTACATACCCAATTACTTTTTATTTTTTTGGTGCTCTTCTGCATATTAAAAATGAAACAAAAATAATAAAAATGAAACAAAACACCAAATGCCTGAATGCCTGACTCTTCCCACTTTGGGGAGGTCTCCGCACACCTTTGATATTTTCTGGTGTTGAATATTTCCCCTCAGTTCCTTCTGGTCTTTTTTCTTTCTCCTTACTTTGGAAAGGTACATCATCTCCTTACTTTGGTTCTTCTACTACATGCTTCTCTTAATGGAATACTTTCTTGTATTCCCCATTTGCAAATGGCTATCTTAAGCTCACCGGGTTTAAAGAATCATTTAGGGGCACTTAAAGACAAGAGAGGTGTCCAACTCTTCAAAAATAGCATCAGTCATATAATTAGATGCTCAGAAAGATTTTGTTAATCAGATTAGCAAAATAGAGCAGCACTAAAAAATGCTTGTGAGAGTTTTTTCAAACCTTGAACATTTTGTGTTGGTTTGACCACCTTCTTACTGATGGGCTCAATAAGAGTGTGTGGTGGGTTAGAAGGAGCGAGATGGACCTCTTTGAATCTCTGCTCTCTGAGTGTATTTTCCAAAATAAAATGAGGAAATAATACCAACCTTTCAGGAGTGTTCTGAGGATCAGATGAGATAATTGCTGAAAGCACAGTGCTCCTCATTTGAGGTACCCAATATTTGATAGCAAAATTGAAAATCAGAGTCAGTCAAAAAAGTAAACAAGTAAAAAACTAAACACCTAAGGAAAAACACCTTTTCCAGTGCCTTTGAATACTTTATAGTTGAATTTCTTATTACAATGTTTTTATTCTATTCCTATGTGCAGTTTCTCCAGCAACCTCTACTGTTAATCTAATTTCAGTCATTCTATGTACGTGAAAGCATCAAAATAATTTTCTTTTTAAAATAAAAAACTTCCCAATTCCATATGACCTTCCCTGATTAATCTGTTATTTAATGCGTATTTTAAGGTCCAATTGCTGTGCTATCCTATACCTCATGGCTCAGGAATTTTAGACTTATCTGGAGTCTTAGTTTTTAAATAGAGTTTTGGGTAATAAGGTGAGGTAGATTATTAAACAAAAAAGCTTCCTAAAATATGAGTATGACGTAGTGTTATTAATTCAACCTCAGAAAGTATCCCTTATAATCAAACTAATTAGACTATTTAATTGGCTTCTGGGGAAAATATAGAAAATTTTATATAGTCAATTGCCCCCCTCCCCCAAATCAGGATAATAATGAGTAATTAATTTTGTAGATTTTTGACAATGGGGAAATTTTAAAAACTCACCACTTTTTCTAGTTAGAATTAAGGTATTATAAAATGCAGTAAAACTACAAAATTCACAAAATTATCATATTACTTCATTTAAAACAACTGAAACTTGTTCCTTTAAATGCTTAAATGGTTCCTGTACATTATTTTTGATGGGCTTCTTTGATAAATGTGCTATTACTCTATTTTCTGCATTTTTAATGTGTGCTTAAAGCTATTTAACTTTTTTTTTTTTTTAAGTGATTCAGGTTGATTATTTTTCAGTATTGAAACACAGCACTGTTGTCCTGATGGTGTAGACCTATATATATGTAATCATGTGAAGGCATCATTTTGGGATAATTCTAAAGTTCTAAATAAGAACCTAGTAAGAATTTTTGTCAAATTATGCTATTTAATAATCAGACATTCAGCTTTCGTAGTAAACATACACAGAATCTTAACTGGAAATGATCTAAGTACTTTTCAAGTATTAGTTCATTTATTCCTTACAACCTAATGACGCAGGTTTTAGGACTTTCCTCATTTTCCAAGGTCACAGAGTACCTTGCTCAAGGTTATCCATTAATCTGGGTTTGAATTCATTCAGTCCGGTCCCAGAGCCTGCATTCTTAATCACCATGCCTGTCTTTCTGCCACTATGATGTGTGGCCTTTGCCATTTACTTTGGGTGATCTCCAGCCTTTTTTTGCTTCATACCTCATTGTGTCTTGAAACTGTTTCATTCATCCGTTCATGCGGCAAATACTGATTGAGCTGGTAGTAATCCAATGGGCCCTTATCTACTGGAGTTTAGTGTCCAATAATCCTTCTCTGCTGCAGCTTGATATGTAGGAGGGTGTACAGAAACATCAGAGGGCAATGTGACTTTCTCTTGAAGTCAGGAAGAAAAGAGAGGGGAAGGTGGTGTGAGGAGAAGAAAGGCAGGATTCCAGTTAGGGGAGCAAAGGCCAGAGATTAGAGGGGACACAAGCAGCTCAGGGAAATGCAAATAAGCCCATTTTGGCTGTAGCTCAGTGTTTTGCATTTAGAATGGGGGTGCTGAAGGGCATAGGCAGAAGATGAAAAGAATTGATTAACTTTACACTCTGTTGAGTAAACTTATTGTAATTTCTAGAATAATAAAAGCATAGAAACAGTGTATAGCTTCTAAACTTGTGTGTGTGTGAATGGAATAATATAAAAAATCAATTCAAAAGCAGGTAAGAAAGGAGAGAGAAAGAAACAAAATAGGTGGGACACACAGAAGGCACCAAATAAGATGACAGATGTAAAACCAAATATATTAGTAATTACATTAAATGTGTATGGACTGAATGCTCCAAATAAAAGACAGATTGTCAGACTGATAAAAACCAACCAAACAAGGTCTTGCTGTCACCTGATAGAAAGAGAGCACCTCTGGGAGAGAAACAGGAAATGGAACAAGAGGTGGCCATTAAAAAAAAAAAAAAAATTTTAAAATATTAAAAGGGAAGGTGACCCCAGAAGGTACCAGGAGCCAGCAGGTTGGCTGTACCTGGTTAAGGAGGAATGTATCGCCCAGCAGTTTGTGAGCACCTTTACTGAGTCACCTTCATAACCCCAATGCCTTTCATAGTGTTTGGCACACAGTAGGCTCTTCATGAGTATTTATATGTTTGATTTCCACATGAGATTGTAAATTCTTTGCAGGCAGAGAACCTGTTATACTTTTAATTTTATAATAATTATTATTTTTTATATTTACACATACTCCGCATCTACCAAACATAAAACACTGACATGCCTCTGCCCCCATCCCTTAGTACCCTCTAATCAACTTTCTGTCTTTGAGGATTTACTATTTGCTGTTACTCTTTTGACTTTTCCAAAATACCTAGCATATGGAGTCAGATGGCTGGTAAGTATATATTTCTTGTCTAATTAATTGGAGTCAAGGTTAACTTTGATTTCTGCGTAAGGATATTACTCTACCTCTCAAGCAGCAGAGAAAGAAAAAAAATCACTTCTTTATGCAAAAAAAGGGCCTAATGACCTACTTTTCCATAAAAACATTTTAAAGAGAAGATTCTTTTGTACTTTGAAAAGCTTTATTTATTTAGTATCAAATAAATGCTTCACTCATATAAAAGCTATTATAAAATATTAGTAATAAAATAATAAAAATATTTTTCTTGGAAGAATTGTCAGGCAGAGCATACCAAAACAGTGATTTCTTTTTCTGGAGTGAAAGATACTATTGATTCTATTAATCCAAACGTTCTCTTGTTGAGTAAGAATGTGCTGCCTAAGATAAAATTCACTAGAGTTGAGTGTAAGAGCTTCTCATTATGAATGGAAAGAATTACAGAAACCAAAGTAAAAGGAAGATACTCTGTTTTAAATTAAAACGTATACAAATTAAAACCCAGAGCCAAGGTCTAGTTGGATATTGTTCTTGGCAATAGCCATTTTGGAAGCAGTCAGATAAATCAAATTAAAATGGCTGTATGCTGCCTTTCCTCCAACATCCTGGATGATTGATGTCCTCTTTAGCTGCCATGGAATTAAAGAATTTTAAATCAGGAAAGGATCTCAGAAATGTCTTCCCACCTCCTCATCCTCTAGATGAAACAGTGGCCAAGGGACTGTTCTGAGGTCATATAACTAACTCTAGAAGGAACACAGGCATTTGAACTCCTAGTCAGGCTTGCTTTTTTTTCTTTTTTTTTTTTTTTGAGGTACTGGGGCTCGGGATTGAACCTGGGACCTCCTATGTGGGAAGCCGGTGCTCGATCATTGAGCCACATTGGCTCCCTGAGTTGGTTTTACGTTTGTTGGCTTGTTGTTTATTTTTTTGTTTTTAGGAGGCACTAGGGATCGAACCTGGGACCTCCCATGTGGGAAGCAGGCACTCAATCACTTGAGCCACATCTACTCCCCTGGCTTGCTTTCTTGGAGACTAAACTGCTGCTGCCAAGAAGTTCTCCTCTTGCCTCTTGCTAGCCATAGTGCAGTGATAAGAGTGGGTAGGTGGGTGGGGGAGGAGGAGAAAGAGAGACTGGGGGGCAGGGACATTGAGATTGAGAGAGGGAGAGGGGATGATGATAAAGAAAAATGTATGCCTGTTTTGCACCCTTCTCAGAAGTGGTACCACCAAAGCAATGACCTGAAGCAATGCCTGGTACAGAAATGAGGTATGGAGAGAGTGGCAGTGGTAAAAATCTAGGAAAACCTCTGCCTTCTGCTAACTGTTCCCTGTGACTGCCGTCTAAACTCATCTTGAAGTTACTGTGTCTGTAGGTTTGTTGGTTCTAGTTCTGTCCAACTAGTTGACGTACCCGACTCAAGTCATGTAGAGAGAAGAGCAAATGGAAATCAGTGTCACTGCTCATGTGTCAGATTCTTCAAATCTTTTCTTAGAAAAAGGATTTACCGTGTATAACCTCACAATCTCCCTTTTTGCTCTCAAATCTGAGCAAACTCTTTGACTCTTCCTATTGCTTTCTCAGGGTTTGATTTTTTGGAAGAGAAGCCACAGTGACGGCAACGTAATAAAAAATACTTTCCAAAAGGTCTTTTGAATGTTTTAACTAACCTTTCCCAGTTTACTTGGGGTCGGTTATGGATTTGCTGCTGTGAAACAAGAAACGCTGAAACACTGGTCTGTGGGCGTGGGGCGCTGCTTTTGAGTCATCCTTTGTAGTGTCAGCCTCAGTGCTCTCCTCCTGTGCTCTCCTCCTGCATCCGCCTCTGCTTTAAGATGTGCTACCTGGTTTGGCTCCTGTGGTGAATGGCATTTTCCTCAGGCCACATTCTGGTTCTTACATCTCACCCCACCTCCCCGAAGTCAGGTGAGCCTGGCAGTGGAGGATGGCAGTCTCACCTGCTGCCTGTGTTGTTTTCCTTGTTAGGAGCCTGACACCTGTGTTAGGAGTTTGCAGGAAAATGTGTACTGTTCATTGATTTTTATGCTAAAGTTCGTCTTTGGTTACATCGCTGGAAGCCTCTCTGTTTAACCTCTTCCTATGTAGGTTCTATACTTGACAGTAAATTAAAAAGCAAGGCAGTTTTTTTTTTCTTTTCCAAAATAAAAATAGCTCTGTTCTAATAATAAAAATGGTACATGCTCATTATAAAAATTTCAAATACATAAAAGTACAAAGAAAGTAAAGAGCACCAAAATACTGTAGCATAGAAAAAAACTGTCATTAACATTTTGGTGAATCTCTCTCTATGAAATATATAATATTTAAAAAATGTTACAAACAAGCTTATATTTAACAAGATATTCTGTAATCTGCCTTTACATCCAACAAATATTTCAGGGACAGATTTCCATAGCAATAAACATAGATCTACATAATTTTAAATGATGACTACATACTATTCAATTGTATATTTTTGCTATAACTTACTAACTCATCTTCTATTGAGGAAAATTTAGTTTTTTTCCCCAATGTGTCAATATTATAAACATCATGAACTACATCTTCATGTTCAATTTTACTCATTAGGACAAATTCTTAAACAAATTGTGGGGTAAAACTGTGTCCATATTAAAATTTTTAATACATGTTAAATTGCCTCTAAAAAGTTGTATCAATTTTCACTACTGCCAAAGTGAACAAGAATGCCCATTTGCCCATATTCTTTTTTTTGCCTCAAACTTTTTTTTTATTTGCAACTACATGATTTCACACAATTCTTTTAAACAATGACATAAAATAGATTTCCTTGTGTATAAATAACTTACATACTCTCCATAAAGTAAATGCGTAAAGGTGCTAGAACAGATCATCCACTCCTACAGTGTTCTGTATCCAACAAAGTTGATGGCACAAAATATAAATACTCAAGTCCAATATTAAAAACTCAGGCACTTGACTAACTTTTAATAAAGTCTTTTCAAACTATATCAATATATCTAAAGTGCATATTATATATATTTTTAAGAAAGATTATTCTCAATAACTTTTCTATAAAAATAAGTTTGATGGTTTGGTCCATCTAACTTTACTACAGTAAGTATGAACGTTTCACTTTTAACATATAGTCAAGCTTGCATTTTACCTATCTCTCAACATGACACCAAGAGACGCAAAAGGTGCTAGTGAGGTGCTAACATGTGAGGATTAATCCAGTGATTCCGGTCACAATGCATTCCAGGAGGAGGTACCCATGTCACTGGAATTGGATGATAGGGCTTATTCTTTCTTGCCTGACTTGGATAACCAAATGGCACAGGAGGAGGGTAGTGACTTGGGTGGCCATTCCCTCGGTACATCCCTGACTTTTTTCTGGGCAAAGGGTGCCACATTGGAAGAGGTGGGAATATCAGTTCTGAAATCTGGTACACAGGGCTGGGGGTTGCAGTCACTGAATTGGGTTTCACTTCCTTACTAGGCTCTTCGTCCGAAGAAGAGGATCCAGAATGATAATCAGAGGTAACCTTATCAAGGGCCCTGGTAACTTTCTTGGAGATCTCATCCTTGTTCTCATCCTCATTTTCAAAGCTGGCAACAATGAATGCATTGTTTTTCTCTCCATACCGACAGCACACCTCACATGGGTCCACCCAGAGAGTGAGCTCCTTTGGCAAGCCCAAATCGCTGTACAAGATGCAGCTGTTCTCGCAGGCTTTTAGGACATCAGGATCAACTCTCTGAAACTTATTGACAAGAATGCATCTGTAAGCCTGTCCTTTTGATGGTTTTTCAGGATACCAGTGATTTTTATATTTTTCTTGAAGTATTAGAGTCAATTTCTCAGCAAACCTCTCAACTGCCTCTTTCTTCAACTTATCATGTTTTCGAACTAGCCTTGTGAAAAAGAAGACAACAGCAGCAATTTCATTCTTCATCTTTCCCGCTGCGCCGCTTCGGGGCCGCAAGCTAGGCGGCCCCGACCGTCTCCGGGCGGGGAACGGAGGGCGCCGACTCCGGGCCTGCGCTCGGTGGCAGGGAGCGCCCCATATTCTTATCAGTTGTTTTAATCTTTGCAAATCTGGGAGGAAAAAATTAATAATAATAAAATAATAAACACATTTATTAACTGTTTTTACTTTCAAATATGGGAAACTTTTAATTTTTAAGTAACTCCTTTTCAGGGCAGATATTGCCTTGAACTGGACTGGAATGAAGAGTTACCAGTTTGTATCTCCATTCCATAAATGGTGTGACTTCTTTGAACCTCATGTTTCTTGTTCTTATAATAATAAAACTTATGAAAGCACCTAGTGCACAACTGGACACATAAATGTGAACTGAGCCTGAATCTCCTGCAAGTGAGCTCTTCTTACCTTCTTGCCCCACCCCCAAGCAAGGCAGTTTTTTATTCCATGAGTAATATGTGTTCATTTTAGGAAAATCAGAAAATAATAGGGATAAGCAAAAAGAAGAAAATAAAAATAATTTATGATCCACCTCAGAGAAACCGCTGCTAACATATTAGTACACATCTAGGTGTTTTTCTATATGTATTCATTCACATCATGTTAAATATCTGTTAATAAAACTGAATTTATGTTATATATACTGTTTTGTTCTAGGGTTTCTCATTTGACATATTCTGTACATCTCTTATGTCAGTAATATAATTTTGTACCATCCAAAGACAAATCTGCTTTTAAGTATAAAGACAATAAACAAGGCCTATTATCTCCTCATTCATTGTCATATTAAAACGTTTGATGGTAGTAATAAAACAGCTGACATTTACTGGTTGCTTACCCTGTGCCAGGTGCCGTTTTAGGTATTAGCTCCTTGAAGCTTCACAAAAGCCGTAAGAAGTAGGTACTGTTTTAAACTCACTTTTACAGATGAGGAAACTGAGGCTATCACATCCCAAAGTGATAGAGCTAGTGAGCAGGGAGCTGGGATTAGAACCCAGGCAGGCTGGCTCCAGAGCCCATGTTCATAACCACACTGCCATGCCCTGAGACTTTAGAAACAAGCAAACAAACACTTTCACTACAATTTTAACATCCATCCATTCATTCATCCGTCCATCTCTGCTTACATGAAAGGGAGCATGTACATTTTTCTATACCTTTTTTAAAAAAAATAATGAATCTTGGAGATCTTTCTATATCATCATGTCCGGGGTTACCTTCTTCTCCCCAACAGCCACATCGACATCCTGTGTGTCCTTTGGCTGTCTAGCCCACTGCTCATGGACAGTCTGGTTGTTTCCAGATACTTGCCATTATGGGCAATGCAACAATAATATGTTGCATTAATTGCTGATGTTTATTCAGTAAGTAAACCAGTTACCATATAGGATAGGTTCAGTGCAGAGAACAGTGCCTGCTACATAGTAAGAGACTTGTTTGCTGCTATTACCATGAATACACAATGCTGGGCACCAAGCTAAGATTTTATTTAATCTTCAAAATACCCCACTGAGATAGGTACTGTTACTAGCCCTGTTGAAGAAACTGAGGCCTAGAGAGGTTCAGCAGCTCTCCTCGTGTCACTATGGGACATAAGTGAAATCTGGAATTTGAGGCCAGGTCTGATTCCAGAGCATGTGCTCTTGATGACTCTCATATTTGTGCCCAGCTTCACAGGACCGGGGAGTTGTTAGCCTTCAAATACCTGGATGTGGAGGAGTCTGGATGTTGGGAAACATTAGTTATATCTCCATACACTCCCACCAAGAGAGCATGAGAATGCCTATTTCAGAATACCTGTGCCAGCCTTGGGTAGCACAGATGGTAGTTTTAAATTTTTTTTTTTAAAGGAGGTACCGGAGATTGAACCCGGGACCTTATACATGTGAAGCAAGTGCTCAACCACTGAGCTACACCTGCTGCCTGATGTTACAGTTTTTAATAGATGAAAAAATGGTATCTCAGTTGGATTTCTCTCTATTGAATAATGAGTAAGGTTGAATGTATTAACTAGTATGTTAATTGGCCCATTGTATTTATTTTTCTGTAAACTGCCTTTATTCATTTTCTGGTTGGATAGTTTTAAAAATGACTTTTATGAGTGC
Source organism: Tolypeutes matacus (assembly GCA_026826555.1). NCBI lineage: Eukaryota > Metazoa > Chordata > Mammalia > Cingulata > Chlamyphoridae > Tolypeutes > Tolypeutes matacus. The sequence goes on along the minus strand of JAKSZT010053830.1, from coordinate 5,090,571 downwards.
TCAGTAAAATAAGGAAATTAGTCCTTGAATAGTTGTGTGCATCGCAAACATTTTCCAACATAAACATTTCTAATGACTGTATAATTCCCATCATGTAGATTCTTGTAGTTTATTTCAATGGTGGGACTTTTTGTTCCCTTCAGTTTTTTACTACAGGGCTGTCAAGAGTATCCATTCCCTATTCCTATTATTTTCTTAGGAAATTTCTCAGAAATATAATTGGTGAGTGGAAGAAAATATACAATATTAAGGTTTCTATTCATATTGTTAACACTTTTCTCTAGAAAAGACTACCTGCTTTGGTCAGCAGTGTTTGATGGAGGGCCTGTAACCCAATAGTCAATGATATTACTTGGTGTTATTTAAAAAAATTCTTGTGTAGTATGTAATGAGTTGAGGTTGAGATATTTCCCATATGTTTATTCACAGGGTAGTATTTCTTCTTTCATGAATTGCCTGTTCCTATCTTAAGGTAGATTTTGAGTTTATGTACAATTTTATTTTATTCCGTAATTTCAGTCTTCTAGCAATGGAATGAACTGCTTTACTTTCCCATCACTGACGGTATTAGAGCAAAAGTGAAGATACTGGAAATGTTTAAAGAAGGGCAAATGTTTAGTAACTACTGTTATACTTCAGCCTTTACAAAGGCATCTCTTTTAATCTTTCAGATAAAGAACAAGAGGCCTAGGTAGGCATAGTAACTTATCCAGGGTCCTATAGTTATAAATGTCTGACCTCAGGCTTAGGATACATGTTCTTTCCCCTTATCATATTGCTTCCACTTTTGGGGCCTCTTGATTAAGAAGACATATTTACATTAGATAGGAGCCTGAGCTGGTTGATACCTCAGGTACATTTTGACCAAAAAGATGAAAATTTTAAAAAATAGCTAGATGGGATATCTATATCTAGAAACATCCCTCCACTTGAGATGGCTCCTTCATCTGTCTGTCTGTTGTTTCCACTCATTATCTGCTCTCTGTGTCTGCTCGTTGTGCCTGCTCATTGTGTCCACTCATTGTCTGTACTCGTTGTCTGCACATCTTTTAGGAGGCACTGGGCACCGAACCCAGGAACTTCCATGTGGGAGGTGGGTGCCCATCCGCTTGAACTACATCTGCTCCCTGCTCGTTGTGTCTGCTCTTTGCATCAGCTTGTTGCACCTGCTCGTTGTGTCAGCTCATTGTATCTGCTTGTACTGTCTGCTCATCTTCTTTAGGAGGCACTGGGAACCAAACCTGGGACCTCCCATGTGGGAGGCGGGTGCCCAACTGCTTAAGCTACATCTGCTCCCTTCTAGAAACATTTTAATATGCTATTCAGTACTTGGTGAAGCTTTTTATTTTTAGTTTTCTTCTAACTATTCCATTAAGAACTCCAATGTATTGGGAGCCTAGACAATGGGTAGGGGTTAGGCTAAAACTGTTTCCTTAGCAGCGCTGATCTGCTGATCTCTTCTCCTTTGTCACACTTCCAGCCCTTGCCACTTTTGAAAGCTTTCCTTCCTGCCTGCCACCTAGCGGGCCTCAGTACACTCAGGGAGTAAAACGTTTACTCCCCTCCTTGTCCTGTCCTCACTACCGCATTTGTCTTATTTCTCTTCCTACTCTGGTAGTACTTGGAATGCTGCTTTCTCTATTTCCCCAATGCCATGGCAACGGTAGTACGCGGTGACTGCCTTCTTTGCCATCAAGGAAAACGACTTCGTATTTTCCTTTCCCTTTGACCTGTTGTTTGCAATTAGTACTGTGGCCCACCCTTTCCTCCAGTGAAAAGCAAGGAAGTGCCAGCCCATTGCTAAGATTGAAGGACCTGCTGGACTTAACAGCCAGCTCTGGGAGCCTCCTTTGCAGCAGATGGAAATCCTTTAAACCCAAGCCTTTCCTGCCCACCGGTTCTACAGACACACCCATGCCGTCCTCTGCCTCTTCACTCTCCCCTTTATTGGTGCCCTTGCAAACTATTTGACATGTTATGTATTGAAAATGTATCTGTTCTGTCAGTCTTCCCTCCCTAGAATGTACGGTTAAGAGAAGCAGGATTTCCTTTTGTTTACCACTGTCTGTGTTCCCAGGGCCATAGTAGAGGCCCCATAAGTATTTGTTGAATGGGCCACAGGACCTGGTGGTGGAAAGCTTGGTTTTGTTTTACAGGATTTGCTCTCTTTGGATTTCTTGCCTCTTGAAAGCAAGGCTTGGTGGATAGTATTTGATCATCTCCAGGAAATGTGGTCAGCTCCAGGGGATTGAGGCAAGTGAGAGCCCAGTAGGAGTGGGTTATAGTTGACTTGTATTTGAAATATATTCCAAATACAAATTGTTTGGAATAATTCACATTTTGGCTTGAATTCTGACCCCACCAGATAGTTTCAGTCCCTGAATGGCATTTAAGGACGTTTATTTAACCTCTCTGAGCCGGTTTCCTTATCTGAAAATTGTGTATAATAGTATCTACTTCCTTGGCTTGCAGGGAAGATTAACTGAGCCAATGTATGGAGACCTCTGGTACATAGGAAGAAACATAAATGGTGATAGAAGCATTGATGGTTAGGATTTTAGTTTTCTTTTGTGATTTTCTTATGATAAATGTAGTTATTTCCTCATTTGCACTGTCATTTGTTCTTATTCATTTAGGGAGGCTTTCAATGTCATGCCTAAAGGTGGGTGGGTGGCTTTGGAATCTGACTGCCAGGAATCCAGTTCTACTCCTACCACCTAACAGTAGTGTGACATTGGCCAAGTCTTGGTCTCAAATTGTAAACAAAAAACAACAACAAAAATGGCTGCAATGTAGCCACCTCAGAGTAGAAGTAAAGAGTCAGTGCTTAGCACAAAGCTTGATCCATAGCAAGCACCCCAAAATTCATATCCTGTAGCTTAATAATAAGAGTAATAATAATAATAGCTGGGAGAATTGAAAGAAGTGTCGACTTCATCTAGTCCAACTCTAGTATTCCTATTCTGTTTCTAATTCTGCCTTCCTGAGCACTGCAGGACAATTCAGTGTCCTTTTCAGTTATAGTCTTTCATGTAGATATGTCTGTGTGAGCGAGATCTTTGAGATCTCGTGTAGACATATCCATTTTTTCTTAGGTCTCCTCTTTGAGAGAGATTTCAGACACCTTGCCAATCCTGGTTACCATTGTCAAGACACTTTCAAGTGTGTCAGGGTCCTTTCAAAGTGGTGAAGCCCAAGATGAGCACTGCACTCCCAGGTGGTCCGAGCAGTTTGGGTACTGGACACGGCCCTTCTAATAAAATCTAAGAGTAATGTAGTATGTTAGGTAGTTGAATGAACAACCCTCCTGGACTTAGGTCGACCCCATCCTGTATCTGCTTTATTATTTTAGTCCAAATTCAAATTTTTATCTTAATATCAGCTTTTCTTATCAGACTATAGAAATAATTTTCTAAGAATCCTTGTTGGACAGTACCCACCAGCCCACCTACTTACCCCAAGCCAATGTTTTCCAAGCCGTATTCCCAATAGTGGTTCTTTGGTCTCCTCCAGTTCCAGTGCTGGGAGCTCACTATTTTGCAGTGTAACTTGTTTCATTGTTGGTCTCCTTCAGGACTTCAGGGATATTGTGTCTGTTAAGTTAAAATCTGGTCTGCAGCTTCAGTCTTTGATCAAACTCTGTTTTGTAGAGTAACAAAAACATGCCTGTTCTTCCACCAGTGATAGTCTCTCAAGACTTCTCTTTCTCTCCCCCTGTTGTTTCCTCTACACATTATAACTACATTTTATTTAGTATCTTGGGGGGGGGGGTCAGTTCAGTTGTTTTTCACAAGCCAAGGTAGATAAATGAATCTATAAATGCACAAAGTAGGAGTCTAATTGATAGAGTGATACTGCTGTTTGTTTTAATGAGTAGTTTCCATCAGATCATTCTCTATGAAAATAAGAAATAAGTCATTGAGGAAATAGGCTATTAATTCCTTATTATTTGACTCAATAAGAGCCTAACCTTTCATCTCTGTCTAGTATGATAAACATTAAATCTTCATCTGGACTCTTAGTAGTATTTTAGAACTGGAAGGGACCCTATAAGTCATTTGTTCGCATGCTTGTGTGGCAGATGTTTGCCGTTTGGTGCCCAGTTCCCTTCCCCTTTTGGGGGAATCAAAGGCAGACAGGAGGCAGAGTCAGCCTCCCTCTGCTGAAGCCTGGGGCAGGCAGAACCCCCCCGCCCCCCGTGGACACCATGCCACCAGATGGGGGCACGGCCAGTCAGATGCTCCTCTGGCATTGAACTCTCAGGATGGTAGCTTGGAGGCTCTGGTCTGTTAAGACCATTAGAGGCAGCTGGGCTGGTTGAGGGTCCAATGTCCTGCTGGCAGCTTGTAGGGTCCAGATCCCAACTGCACAGAGGTGGCTGTCCACGGTGGCTCCAGCTGACTTTCTGTGCTGGGACCTTGGCCGTGCTTTGCCCCGCTTGGTTCTAGTCTGAGCCTGGACCAGCCCTCCCACAGGCAGTGAGTTACCTCAAACCTGGCCAAGAAATACCTTTTCTGCTGAACCTTAGTCAGTTTCTTGTTTTTAACCAGGAACTGAGACTAGTAACCCTTGGTAACCCTTATTTGATTGTTTTCAAGTCAGAGTGAAGGATTATGGCATTTGATCATCCCCGCCCAAGCACATCTGAGGTTTGCATGTACTAGTTTAAGGAATGCACCTCCTAGGGTGTATAATTGCTATTTATGTGGAAGTTAGGCAATATTTCTTTCTCATCTTTAACTGATTAATTTTCAGGTTACTGTTCTAGGAGAGATTTATTTATTTTTTACCCTTTCAAAAGACAGTATTCCTTCTCATCTTTAACTGATTAATTTTCAGGGTACTGTTCTAAGAGAGATTTATTTATTTTTTACCCTTTCAAATCAGGTAATGTTAAGAGAAGGAGGGCAAGCAGGGAATGTGCAAGGATCTTGCAATTTACAACATGGAAAGTGTTATAAAAAAGGTAAAGCTGGGTCTGATTGTCTGGTAGAACTGTTACAAATCTAAGTAGGAACACAAGTTTTTACTGAGTTCTGTGGAATGGTTCTAACTGCAAATATAAAAAAAATGAGGAGAGTTGGCTTCTCAGCAAATGGATACATCGGGGTAATTTTTTTCCCTTCCTTTTACCTAGACTGTATTTTTCACTTCAAAAAACTGGATAGATAAGGAGTAATTAATTTTATCAAGTATATTAATTTTATTGGCAGAAATACACATAAATGCCTTAAATTCTAAATGTTATATATAATTTGGAGGGGTTTCTTTAAATCCCTTATGGGCCATTCATACAGAGACAATGCGTCTGTGGATTCATTTAATGGAACAACCATCTGTTCCCTCTGAATATTTATTCCTGTGTCTGATGTTCTCAGATTTTGAAAGGTCCTTGGGTTTATTTAAATTACACACATGTACTTTAAATTACAGGTAAGTTCACAGGAAGTCAGGTCTATACAATATGATTGCCAAGACTAATGGTGGTGAGAGTTCTCTTATAACGGTTTGGATAATGAGTTTTCCTAAAGATGAACATTCAAAAGATCCAAGGGCATTGGTTAATAGGATCTTACATTGCCCCGCTGAAAAATCTCAGGGGATTTTCCTTGTTTATTGGTTCAGCTCTGTGAATACCACTCATTGGATAAATAAAATTAGTGACCTCTCTTTAGATAATGGCCACTAATTAAAAACCATAGGTATAAAATAATTTCTTAACAAGGCCTAAAACATGGATATTGTGTATTTCATAAATGAGTCCCTCCCCACTATCTCCCTCCAAATTTTTAGTATTTTTTACTCATTACCACAAATTTATATTGTACTTTGGATTTCTATGCAATTTCAATACTGTAGTCTTTTTTTTTTTTTTTTTTCTTGCTGGCTCCTTATTGCATTTTTTTAAATGCATGACAACCGAGGCTTTTAATTGGAAAAAATACTGTAGTCCATAAAAAGGCTATTTCCAAAACACATTGAAACCACTTGAGCACTTGATTTTTCCATGTCCTTTGCATCTAGACTAAAACAGACCACAATAAATTTCAAATACCGATGAGTGACTCTTTTACATTAAAAGTCTATTAAAGAGAATAAAATTTTAGAATTAAAAAATTAAATGCGAATATTCTCGCTGTCCTGCCTTTGTGATAATCAGGGTAGGCTAAACAATCACTATATTAGAAACCATGCATGTGTCCCCAGACCTAGTTTTTCTCCCTAGGTCTGGTTTTCGGAATGCTGGTGATAAACCAAGCCTGATTTATTATATGACCATCCTGTATGGAAAAAGGCTGTAACTCTAGGTATCTTTGGTCAACCTTAAGAGATATAGCAGGGGGACTGATGTGGCTCAAATGGTTGGGCATCCGTCTCCCATATGGAGGGATCTGGTCTGATCCCCAGGACAAAAACATAGAAGGCACGTGGGCCACTAGGCCCTGTGCACAGGTGAGCCATCAGGCCCCGCGTACGGGTGCACTGCCAGGCCCCATGAGCCACACAGCAAGAAGATGACATAACAGGAGAGTGACACAAGGGCGAACCAAGACGAGACGTGCTGAAAAACCAGGAACTAATGTGGCGTAGGTGGTAGGACACCTCTCTCTCACATTGGAGGTTCCGAGGATTGAATCCCAGTGAAGACAGGAGGAGAAGGATGAGAAGAGAGGGCAGGAAATGGACACAGAGAGTTGTCCAGCAAATGGACACAAAAAACAGCAAAAATAGGGGGGAGGGAGGCAGGTAAAAATGGATGAAAGTAAATAAATAGATAAATAAATCCTTTAAAATATGTATAGGGGTGTAAGATACAGACTTTAGTTAGTAGTAATACTTTGACAATGCTCTTTCATAATTTGTTAACAAATGTTTCACAATAATGCAGGGTGTTTGTGGGAGATTGATGTGTGGGAGCCCTGATGATGTTACGCATATTTGTTTTGTAAGATCGTGATGTCTACTGAACACTTATAGTTTATGTATGAATGATATACTTCAATAAATTGTTTTTAAAAAATTAAGACATTTGGATTTCAGAGTGTCCACAATTCACTTTCTCTTCTTTCCTATTTTCAGAATCTCTCCTTCCAATAGACAGTGTATGGTAGGTCCATTAGAGATTGTTGACTCTTTAAAAGAAAAACATCAATAGTTAGCTTCATTTTTCATACAACTTTCTTCCTTCATGGAACTACAATTTTTAAAAATATACTTTTTAATTTTTTTAAAAAAGATACTTAGATTACATAAATGTTACATAAAAAATACAGGGAGTCCCATATGCCCGGCTCCCTACCCCTCCCACATTTTCCTACAATAACAACATCCTTCATTATTAGTGTGGTACATTTGTTACAATTGATGAACACATACTGGAACATTGCTCCTAAGCGTGGATTATAGTTTACATTGAAGTTTACACTTTCCCCCCGCACAATTTTGTAACTTACGACAAGATATATAATGGCCTGTATCTGTCATTGCATTGTCATTCAGGACAGTTCCCAAGTCCTGAAAATGCCCCCATATTACACCTGTTTTTCCTTTTCCCTCCCCTCAGAACCTCCAGTGGCCACTGCCTCCACATCAATGATAAAAGTTCTTTCATTGCTAGAATAACAATAAGTCTATAGTAGAATAACAGTAAGTCTACTCTAGTCCATTGTTCATTCCCCAATCCTGAGGATTCTGGGATGGTGATGCCCACTCTAATTGAGAGGGGGCTTAGATCCCATGGGGTAGATGGATGGGACTGTCTTACTTGCAGTTGCAGAGTCCCTCTGTTCCTTGCGATAGTTGTTGTTCACCATCATCTCCTCCTAAGTTGCCCTGGGTGAGTCCAATGAACTGGAGAGTAGGTGTTAAAACTCTGTTAAGATTCAGGGCCTAACTGGCACATGGACAGCCCAAAGATTTAAGTCTCTTGGACATACAACTATCAACTCTAGTACTAACTATAGGTTCAAATAGCAGGGGCAGAAGAGCCACATGTAGGAAAATACAACTGAGTCCAACCCTGTCACACTGCCGAGCATAAATTCCAATGTAGGGCCACTGGCAGGATGCCAGACTCCTGAGCTGTCCGCACTGCCTATAATGTCTGGATATCTTCAGAGCCCTCAGGAGCCCTGCTATTTGAGACATTATTTACTTTGGCAGCCAAAGAGATCCTGCTGAGATGTGCATAAGCATATCCTCTGGAATGACCTCCCAACTTACTCTGAAGTCTCTTAGCCATATAAATTCATTTGCCTTTACCCTTTTCCCCTTTTGGTCAAGTTCTTTTTTCCAGGTGCATTGCTAGCTGGTGCTTGGTAGTAATCCCTTGGTGCCAGGGAGGCTCATCCCTGGGAGTCATGTCCCACCCTTGGGGGAAGGTAATGCATTTATGTGCTGAATTTGGCTTAGATTTGAGCAACAAGGAGGCTCTCAGGAGGTAACTCTTAAGCACCCTATAATACTAGGCTAAGTTTCAATTTCAAAAGTAAAGGTTCATAAGTACAGTCATCAGTATCAAGGGCCCATCAGTGGTCCATCCTCCTTCACTAGTCACTACCCCTGTACTCGCGGGATTCTTGTTGTCCCATTAGAGAATGTGGCAGAGCTCCCCAGGATGGGAATTCGATATTCTTTTGGTTATTATGTGAATCTTCTATCACCATGACAAAGTCCCATGAACACTTGAACACATTCACATGCCTTATAGGTATGCCCCAAGTGAACCTCATTCCATGCCTCCCCCATCACTGACATCCTGCACCAATGATCCTCCCCTGCCACAATTGTAACCCTTCTGTGATCCCAAACTTCTTAAAAAATGAAGCCAACAAAATAACCAAATAAAATTAATAAGGAAATGAAATAATAATAGTTTTAAAAATAACGAATCAAATGCAAAAAATTAAAAAATTGACATAATAAAAATAATAAAAAATATAAAAAAAATTTTTTTGACATTATGTCTTTCATCACTGTAAGATCTGTTGTCTTATATGTATAGTGACATTTTTTTTCCATTTATTTCCCTAGTGTCTAGTTTTTTTTATTTTGTCTTCAAAGGAGCTTTAGGTTACAGAAAGGTCACATACAGAATTTACGTGTGCATGGTACATTAGTTATAATTGATGTACAAATATTGAAACATTGCTACTAACCATGGTCAATGATTTACATTATGGTTTATATTTTGGGCCATATACTTCTATAACTTTTGATGAAATTTAACATGACCTGTTTCCATCATTGCAAGATCATGTAGAACAATCCCATCACCCACAAAATGCCCCATGTTCCATCTATTCTATTCCTCCCTCCCTTTCCCCGCAGGACCCATGGCAACCAACAAGCTTCACGCCTTGAAGAACAAGATTCATAGTTACTTGCAACAACATTGAGGGCTTGACATACTGGCCTGTCCTCCCCTATTAGGCACTGGCCATGCTCTCAAGAGACTATTGCCCCTCTTATCTGAGAACATAGCACGACTCCCCAGGATGGGAGTCCAATACCTTCCCACTCATTATGTGGGTATCCACTCACTGATACAACACACTATGACAAGGTTAACACTCACACGATCCCTAGAAACCTGCCCCAAGTGTGCCCTGTCCTGCATGCCCCACACATCCAACACCCTAAACCAGTAACCCTTCCCTGCCATATTTGCCAAAAAGAACATTCCCGACATTGTAGTTTCAACCACATACCAACAAGTCCACAGAATTCATCTGCTCCCTCCCCCAACCTTCCCCCCGTTCCACGGACAGTCCAACCCATTCTCCTCACCCTCCCTCCCTCGCAGACTGGCACCACCCAACCCAATAGTATCACTGCACCACTGTCATGCCTCTCCACTGCACAACTACACCCTTCCACCTTATCATGAATTTTGCCCATATGGGTATTGACTCACAACTTTTTTCTCCCTTTCTGTGTCCTGTAAACCTGTCTTCCAGACTCTGGCTCTGTGAGTCTGCTCAATTTGCTTAATTCATATCAGTGAGGTCATGTAATATTTGTCCTTCAGTGCTTGGCTTGCTTCACTCAACATAGTATCTTCAAGATTCATCCATGTTATCCTGTGTGTTAACACTGCATTCGTTCTTACAGCTGAGTAATACTCCATTGTATGTATGTACCACAATTTGTTATTCATTCATCTGTTGATGGACATTTAGGTTGTTTCCAACTTTTGGCAATAGTGAATAATGCCACTATGAACATTTGTGTGCATATATCTGTTTGTGTCCCTACTTTCAATTCTTCTGGGTATATACCCAGCAGTGGGATTGCTGGATCATATGACAGTTCTATAGTTAGTTTTCTGAGGAATCGCCAAACTGTTCTCCACAATGGCTGGGCCATTCTACATTCCCACCAGCAGTGGATGAGGGTTCCCTTTCCTCCACATCCTCTCCAACATTTGTAGTCCTATGTTTTTTTAATAGCCATCACTCTTAACAGGTGTAAGATGGCATCTCATTGTAGTTTTGATTTGCATTTCCCTAATAGCTAGTGATGTTGAACATCTTTTCATGTGTTTTTTAGCCATTTGTATTTCTTCCTTGGAGAAGTGTCTGTTCAAATCATTTGCCCATTTTTTAAATGGGTTGTTGTCTTTTTATTTTTGAGGTGTAGGATTTCTTTATATATGCTGATATTAGACCCCTATCAGATATATGGTTACCAAATATTTTCTCTCATTGTGCAGGCTGCCTTTTCACTTGCTTGACAAACTTCTTTGAGGTGCAAAAGTTTTTAATTTTGAGGAGGTCCCATTTATCAATTTTTTTTCTCTCATTGCTTGTGCTTTGGGTATAAAGTTTATGAAACCATTTCCTCATACAAGATCCTGTAGATGCTTCCCTATATTATCTTTCAAGATCTTTATGGTCTTGGCTCTTATATTTAGATTTTTGATCCATCTTGAGTTAATTTTTGTATAAGTTGTGAGATGGTGTTCCTCTCTCATTCTTTTGGATATTTGATTAATTCCACTGTTTTGTGTTTAGGATTTAATTAAGACATTGTACTTTGTGGGACACTTCAACAGTTAAAAGGTATTGTGGGAGAGAGATTTTTAAAAGAATCCATGGCTATAATGTAACTGCTTAGCACCTTACAGCTGTTATTAAAAATAAATCCCACTAAGACAAGTCATCATTGGGGGGCATTGCTGAACTTTGGAAGCCTACGCATTCATTTCTGTGATGTTGCAATAGCTCAGCACATTGTTCAATCCTCCATTGTATTTTAAAAAAATATCCTCAATGGTGGTTCCCCTTTATTTTTTGTCGGTGTATTTTATTTCTGAATCAGGCTACAGCTTTTTAAAGTTTGCTCAGTAAGCTGGGGGACAGCGAGCTAGGAAACGGTATTTCTTTAGTCAGAAATGAGGTGTGTTTATGAAGTAACATCCTGTCTTATATGATGTGAAAACCGGCCTTGAAGGCTATTTCAGAATAGAAAGTCCAAATGATTTGCTCAGGATTTCTTGAAATACATGTGGTTTCCCAGGGTTACTATGTGGAAGAGGACAATTCATTTAGATGTACAAGTTCTGTTTTAAAAATAAAGTTTAACATATGTTATGGTATTTCTTGTTAAATCTTCCTCAATGTCCAGGTTCCCTGATTAGTCAGAGTTGAACTCAGGAGCAGTTTTTCTGAAGGGGGGAACCTCAGTTGTTGGGTGGAAATTCAAGGTGATCTTAACTGAGGTCAGTGGCTGGCCTGAGACTCTGTGCAGAGTTTGTGTAGGTGTGCATAAGTGTTTCTGTTCTGTCCTCTGGGGAAAGGGTCCAGAGTGTTCACTGCCTTCTCTAAGGTGCCTAGGACCCCCAGGTTATCGAGAACCTACATGATTTTCCTTTTCTGTCAATTTCAGGAACTCTGGGAAGGAACATGGCCTTGCATTTCTGTACCCTGATTCTTTCATAAATCTCAAGCTGACCGAAGGAACTTGCAATGATCATCTTCCATGGTCATAGCTGCTCAGTGAGCGCCTCAGAGGTGTAGGTATTGGTGTTTAGGTTAAGACTTTCACTAGCCTCTAGGATGTTGAGAGCATTTCCCCTCATAGCTTCTGGTCATATTTGGATGGGCTTTTGATTTGTAATCTTAATTCCGTGTATTTGGAAGTGAGTGTTGGGAGAACCCTGCATTTGCTCAGTCATTCGATTTTCCTGCTAGCCTGCATGCTATTTTTATGTGCCTCCATCTTTATCACTAATCTGATCATGTGACTATTCTGTCAAGTATTGGATCTTTTTAGGAAATGACGAGGAATCACTCCTACCAACATATGTTGTCATTTGCCCCTTCTTTATTTTCTAACTTTTCAGTCAAAATAGTAAAGAGAACACTGTCCTGAGAGCTAAAGGGCCTTATGGACCAGCTCAAGGTTAAGGGCATTTAGCAGGATGAGCCTGGTATGTGTTAGGCATTCTGAAACTAGTTGAATGAATAAATAAGCTGCTTTTGATGCCCAGGTTTACTGTACATTTTACCACTGATAATCTTAAGATGCTTTTAGAGAAGTGCTGAAGTGGAATCCCACTCCGATAGTTCTTAGAGCCCATATGAAAAGAAAGCCTTGATGGAAAGATTTTTTCTCAACTGCTTGGAATGGTTGGGGCCAGGCAAGTGGATCTGAATTACTCTTTTCTCCTAAGCCTCTTAGTTTCTCTATAGTTTCTCCTGAACTACCCCTAATAGCAAAAAACAACCAATATTCCTTCTAACCCAACCCCAAACCCGGCTTTCGAGGTCAGAGCCTGAAGCTGTGTCCTGCAAGGGCATCATTCGTTTTTGTTGTATCTCGTTCAACCAGCAGCAGGACTCACTCTGAAAAAAGAAATAGGAGGAGACCCAGGCAGGACTGCCCCAAATCACCCCACAGTCGGGCCTGTTGCTATTCAGAAGAGGCTCTAAACTTCAGGGTGATCAGACCTTAGGCATTTATCAGGGGGAATTACTTACAGCTGTAGCTATCTTTTTTTTTCTTTTTACCAGATTTCATATCATTTTATAAATATTTCTCACACAATATACATAAGTCTGCACATTCACAATAGTCCTAGGAAATGAATGTTATGATTATCCAGTGTTTTATGACAAAGTAATTTTAAAAATCCACATGCTTAATACCTTGATAAAAAACATTTAGAAAATAATATCCCATTAAAACTTTTCCACATCTTACACAAGCATTATGAGTTTCCAATTTGGGGATATATTTTTCCATTGTGAATTAATATGCAAATATATTGATAATGTTAAGTTTCATAAACATATATTTTAGTACCTCACTTAAAATTTTTTTTGTGCATAGCAACTTTGAAGATCCTGTTTGTTTATTTTTCCTTTATTTAAAGAAGCTTTACATTACATAAATATTACATCAAAAATATAAGGGATTCCTATGTACTGAACTCCCTCCCCTTCCCATACTTTCCCCCATTAACAACATTTTTCATTAGGGTGGTTCTATCTTGCCACCCAGAGACGGCGAGTTTGCTCATGTGTGTGGGCCCCTATGGCACCTGCTCTTTAGGTCATATAGGGATGGGGGACAAAGGGGACTGAATGCTGGAGGCGCGCATGTGGGTATTGTGAAAACGCCTGGATATGTGCACTCTCCTCAGAACAGGATGCACTGGGGGTGGGCAGTGTTCAAGGTTATCGCAGCCGAAGCTCGGCATGCTTCCAGGGAATTACAGGGAGGAATGCCAGAGCCGGGGGCAGGGATGAGTCCACGGTCAGGTAGGAGATGCCACGCGTACCTTACAATTTTTTGACTTGTTAAAAAAATTCGTGCCAATTTTGCATTCCTTTTCAAAAAGTATTTATTTTAATGTAAAAATCAGGTTTTAAATGACCGTTTAGTCTGACTGAGCTACAAGAAGATGTGCCAGCCTTTCATCCTGAGACTTTATTTACCCCTTGGCACACTGCTGAGTAACCTTGAGGATCTGAGGATACCCAAGATTGGGAAGCATGCTTGTAGGACATTGCTGGAAGCCCAGAGGTCTAAGGAAGTATGCAGTTTTAAAAATTACATTTTTTTGACAGAATGGTGTAGAACACAAAATCTTTATGAAAAATGAAATGTCAATTCCTTCGGGAAGTATATAGTATACAGCTGCCTAGTTAAGAAACCTGTTTTAGCTCAGAAACCTTTCCTTTGAAATAGCCCAATGTATTTGTTAACCCTGTATTGAGATTCAAGTCAACTGCTTCCCTAACTCCAGGACTGAGAGTCAGCTGTAGTCCTGGGAACAGTTCTACAGCACACTGTTTTGTTTTTTTTTTCCCCATTTTATAAAGGCAGATTAAAATATTTGCTGCCTACTCTCCTCATCAGGTGCTGTAAGAATTAATGAGCTCATGCTAGTAATGTGCCTTAAATGCACTGAAGACAGGCACAGCAAACACCAAGTGTTATATCAGAAGGACTTTAACTCAGGCATGCTTTTACTCTGCCATTAAGCTTCCAATTAATTTGTTAACCTGTTGCTCTTAACAGTAAAGTAAAGGGCTGTGTTAAGCTGGAGGCCCATCTCGTGAGTGTGATAATATCGACCGTCAATGGAAGAGTGGGCTTGTTGGGTTCACATGTTTTAACTTGCCATCCATCTTAAGAATCCTGCAAGCCTGGATTGGACACTTGCTGATGATTGCTTATTGCCATTTTGCAGCTTGATGTCTGTTTGTGGGGTCTCAGCTTCTTTACTAGCTTTAGGCTCTAATTTTTTTGTGCATTAGTTGAAACCTTGTGCCCTGCTTGAGTGGTAAATTGTCATCCGGACTGCCTGACGTGCATTCTGACCAAGGGGTGTGTTGCACGCTGTCACCACCACTGAGGAGGGTGATGGAATAAGAAAGAATAAAGCCTTGCCAGCCAAGCCTTTGGTCCTTTTGTGAATGGCCCAGTACTGATGCTGGTTCCTGAAGATCATTGTCCTGCTCTCCATGTGTAGATCTTCCCCTGATTTCAGGGGGAGAGACTTCCCATGGGCTTTGGCAGGATGTGCTCATGTATCTTTAGGCAGCCCAAGGCTGACTCGTATGACTGGAGTTTAAAGGACAGATGCCAGAGTTTTCAGAAAGACAGTATTTCTGAATGACCAAATGAATGAGGCTACTGTAATAGAAAACAGCAAAGTTCAAAATAATGTTGATATTCAGGATGGCAGAATTGGGGGAGGTGGAAATGAGATTGGAAAAATATAATTTTAAACTTCGTTAATTCCACTGAAGAATAATACTTAATTGTTAGCATATTCAGAGCAATGAGTTAGGCCTATTTTCAAAAATAGCTTTTTAACATGAATGAACCTTTTTATGAGCTGAGCTTCAAGGAAGAATAAGTTGGCCATGCAGATTGTGCTTCAGTGGTCTATTTTAAACATTTTAAGGCTGGGATTTTTAAGAGCATTTTACGGTTGTAAAAGCAAGAAGTTTGACCTAAAAGCAACTCTAAATATAATTGTTCCTGATGTATATCCTTGTGAAGAAATTTGTGCGACTTTGTTTATGTTATACTTTTTTTGAGTTTTAAAATATTCACACACAAAAAGGATGGCTTGGATTTAAGTGGAAGAAATTATTCACTGGCTCCGAGTGAGCTGAGAATATTTGTAGACACAGGAGTCTTTTGTGCCTCTCTTTGGGAGAAAACGGCCAGTTCTGGGCTACTCAGGACACTCCAGCAGCTTTGGAGATCAAGAATAGCATCATCAGAGAGAAGTTAAGAGCAAGGCGGTTGCTTACTCGGTAACACGTCAAGGAACTGCTCTTTGCCTGACTATGAATCAGTTCCTCTGAGGCCACCTGATCCTAGACGTAAAAATAAATGCTCCAGGGAGCGAGTGTAGCTCAGCGGTTTGAGCACCTGCATCCCACGTATGAGGTCCTGCTTTCAATCTCTGGTACCTCCTAAAAAAATGAAAAAGAAATGAATAAATACTCCAGATTTCAAGGAGTATGGCATTATTTTTGTACAGCATAGCAAGAGTATTAGAATTAGAGAATAGTAGTTTTTATAACTTATCCTTTGAGTTATTTTGCCTGTAAATACAGGTAGAAGCTATAAATATCTGTGCTATCTCCTTAATGAGGTATGATTGTTTTTGTGAAAAGTGCTGGAATGTAAGAATTCTTGGATTTCATAACTTTCCTTTCCTCTGAACGTGAAGAAGGCCTGCTTATGGGGACCGAAGTACTTGAAGCAGGCACTGTCATTCACAGAGAAGGAGCAAGTGGATAGCGCAGATGTGGAATGCTTTGGCCAAATGGACTCATATGAAGAGGTCAACTTCATATCTCGTATTCTGTCCAGTTACATATTTGCTTCATGTTACAATAAGGTGGCCTCTATATTTTAACTATAGGCAAACCCTTAAAACGTTCCTAGCTATTAGATTTGGAGTAGTATTAATAAATTATTTATACCTGAAACATTGCTACTGAATATTTTGTACACACCCCCTGTGGCAGTTTGATATTATTTTTGAATTCCAAAAAGAGATATTGATTATGTTTGTAAACTGGTCTGTTCCTCTGGGCATGATAACCCTTTGATTTTATTAAATTCAAAGGTTTTACGTTTACTTGATTATGTTAAGATTAGGGCTTTGATTCAACCACATCATTAGGGTGTGCAGGGTTGAGTCCCTTTCCCCCTGGTGGGAAACTCACTCAAGGAGAACAGAGAAGTAAATACACAGAGGAGATACACAGAGAAAGTGAGACAGCTCCATAGACACGGCAGAGGCCCCAGGAAGAGAGACAAGCCCTATGCCAGCCTACAGCTGGGATTGGAAGAAGCTGGGACCACGGAGCCTTAAAGGGTAGAGGAAGGCTGAACCCTCCCAGATGTTGCCTGCCATCTTGCTACAACACGTGGCAACAGAGTTTGGTGAGGAAGTCACCTTGAGTTGGACTCTATAGGGCCTTGTAATTGTAAGCTTTTACCCCAAATAAATACCCTTTATAAAAGCCAACAGATTTCTGGTACTTTGCATCAGTACCTCTTTGGCTGACTAATACCCACCCACCCCCCACCCGCATTTCTTATTTTCTTCTAGCTTTGTTGTTGTGGAAAGAAAATTGAAATTTCTGGCAAAATGTATGTAAAAAACTCATCAATCATTCTTATTTTTAAATTTTTCATGGTCTTTCCCTACTTCTTTGGGTGATTTTGGAAAAAGAGAATTGCTTTTGTCTTGTTGATGTGCTTTTCTGCTTAGTCAGGTATGTATTAAGTAAGGGAAAAAACTAAGATTCATAAACCTTGGATCCATAGCACACAGAAATCTTAGAGACCCTGGAATGTGCATGAGGACAGTTTTAAAGGAAAGTTTTAGTTTTAGGAGCAGAAATTAAAGGGGCCAAGTTCTCTGTGGTTTGTAGTGCTTGGGAATATATTTGGGTGTCTTAGCAGAGCTCTTTCAAAGCGTTGGCAAATATTGGCTCCATCATTTGCCTGACATGACTTTTAAACTTTGTGTCTCCTTTTCCATGAGCTGGGAGTGAGAATAGAACCTAGTTCATCAGTGGTTGTAAGGATTAATTAGACAAAATATATAAAGTTCTTAACATAGTGCCTAGCTCATAGTATATTAATCATGCATAACATTATTATTATTGTTATTTTAACCAGTAAGTGCTGTCCAAGCCTAGTAAGTTCTGCAGCAGTTAGCCTTCTGGGCAGAATGCTATGGTAGTCAAAATGAAAGAACTCCAAGGTCCCTTCTCAACCTGAGACTGAAAGTTTTACCTTGTTTAAAAAAGTCTTGTTGCAGATGTATTGGTTTGCTCCCCTCCAAAAAAAATTCCTTTTTGTTCTGTGTTTGTATTGTCATATATTTCCAACTCTAAAGTAAAGCAAAGATTTTTAAGTTTCCTAATGTTGGAGAATTTTTTTAAGGGAATTTCTGATAGACACAACAAAGTTTTAAGAATCACAGTAGACCTGTCTTCATTTTGAAGCTAATATAAAATTTTTGCAGAATTAAAGACAGTGTCACAGATTTTACATGGTGTCAGTAGGAAAACAAGTTCTCATTTAGTGATGTCTGTTATAGGCATGTGGGAGTGAGGGTAGGGCAGTGGAGGGAAGCACACACATTGCCTGATTAGGACTTAGAAATATTTCTGTTAGGTAGATATCTGGTCTATAATGGTATTTGACCCAGGACAAATGAAATACCTTTAGGGCAATTTTAAAGATCTTTCTTGAGAATTGCTCTGAAATCATATTTTTTATGTACAAATACCTCCAATATATTTAATTTTGGGGGTTCTTTTTTTGTTGTAGTGTTTGTCTTCCTTTGTCTTTAGGTGGCTTAAATTGTAACATTCTCTATGTTCTGTACTGGTGCCTCTTGGTATTGACACTGTGTGGATTCTCATATATTAATTGAGCTGACTAAGTTTAAAAAAAATGCATTATTTTTACCACTGTTTCATTAACAATCCTTTGATTTAGGGAGTTTCTCCTTCATCTTTAGATAAAATTTATCTGCTATTGAATTTCTCCATTTTTCAGTGGAGTTGTCAAATGTCTAGTTACTATTTCTCTTTAATCTCTAGTCTTCAAGAGTGAGATTACCCCTTAAAAATATTTTTATATTTGTCCTAAGGTGTTTTTCTCCCTCCAGAAGGCTCATTTTCAGCTCCTTAAATCACCTTCATTATTCTCTTCAGTTAGTCATGGGACTCTAATAAGGATCTAATTGGGATCTGTTGATTATAGATGGAAGGAATATACAAAATAACCTATTTTATCCCATTTTGAATAGCCTTGTTATATATGAGCAACGTCATGAAGCAGCAGTTTAATATCAGCTGATGTGACCTTTAGTCTGTTTATACATTTTCTGATCTGTGTTCACAGATTTGTTTTTATTCAGTTGTTCTTGATTGGACAGCTTTCTGTTACCTTTTAATTTCTGCTTTAATTTATTCATCTCATATTCAAAGAACCCTCTTCCAAATCACATCTAAATAACTATGCAGTGTTCTCTCTCCCTTGCTTCTTCTCTTTGATTTTGTCTCTTGCTTCTTTGTACCTTGTGTTCTAACCTAGACATGTTGTTGATTATTAGTCTTCAGAAAACACCTCTTTGCTCACATTTCCCCCTTAATTAGGATTAATTACCATCTTACCTATCAAAGAACACTGCCCATGTTCACACATGCATATTTTTTCATAATCAGTACATAATTGAGTGTCATGTGTGTTCAGGGTATATATCTAAGTGATGAGAATTCAAAGAGAGATTAAGTATAGTCTCAGGATCAGGGGACTTGCTGATAGGGAGACTAGTCATCAGGACAAGGAATATTGTTGTAAATGTTGAATCTAAAGAGTAGCACCAGCAATTTAGTGCTGTAGACATTCAGAGAAAAGGATAACATGATGAATGAATCTGGGATGGATGGTTGTTGGCTCAGGGGTGTGGGACTTCTACTGTGCCTTGAAAAAAAAAATAGCTGAATATTGGTGAGGGAGCCTGGTTTCCCTGGCCTCCTGTTTCTAGACTTCCTTCACCGGCGGAGGAGTGACTTCTCTGATTGGTAAACTTGGGAGAAGGAGCTGAGATCCTCAGCTCAGCTTCTTATCAGACTTATAGCCTTTTCTGCTGTGCAATGAAGAACCTGACCCTGCTGGGGAGGCCAGTGCATGGCTGCCTGGGGACATATGTTGCATTCTTGTCCACAGATAGCCATTTGCTCTGTTCAGCTCTAGCAGTAATAAAGGTGACATTTTGATTCCCACCTCCCATTTATTTGGCTGTGAGCTTGGAGAGGAGGGTGGAAGGGCAAGTTTGGCGGAGTCAACAGGCTCGACCAATGCCTTGAGGTGGGATTGTGCACTGTGCTTCTGGAAACCCTGAGCAGCTGGATGACAGTGGTTAGTGGAGGGGAACAATGAGGTATACGGTTTGGAAGAAGAGATTGGAGCCAGATTGTGGAGGGCTAAAGAGTGGACTGTTTTAGGGAGTGGATGTGGCTCAAGCAGTTGAGCACCCGCCTCCCACATGGGAGATGCCAGGTTTGGTTCCCGGTACCTCCTGCAGAAGACAAGCAATGAGCAGACATCGAGCAAAAATAACAAGCAGACATTGAGCAAAAACAACCAGCAGACAACGAGCAAAAAACAAACAGCGAGCTAAAAACAACAACAACAATGAGCAAACACGAGAGCTATTGGGGGGTAGGGTGGAAGAGTGGACTGTGTTATAGACTGAAGACCCTTTCAAGTATTTTGAACACTTAAGTGTGTAAAGTGATGTTTTAGTACTATGAATCCAATGATTTACAATGGATTCCTGCTTTTGCACATTTTTTTTTTTTTTTTAACTTTCACTTCAGGGCTTCTTCATTTTGGATTCATGAAACTCCTGCCTGTACAAGGCAGGTGTACATGAAATACCCTGAAATCATATGCAAGATATTTTTAAAGAGGTTATCTTGCAAAAGGGGTTAAGGACCACCACTAAACACCTTTGAATTCTCTTTGCTTCTAGGACACATAGAAAACATATGCAGAATTTCACAAGTATGATGTTTCTAATGGATGTTTTTGTTATGCCTTTTCCATATTACAGTACTTTCCTAGCTAGTTTGCTAAGGGCTTCTTCTTTTTTTTTTTTTTTTTTTTTTTTAAATAATGGATGTAGAATGTTATCACATTTTTGCAAGTATTCTGATAATTATATGGGTTTTTCTCTTTCATCTGTCAATGTGGTAAATTATATTGAGTTCTAAATTTAAAACAGCTTTGCAGTTTTGGGATAAAGCCAACTTGGTTATGATGGATTATCTTTCTTACATATTGTTGAAGTTGCTTTTCTAATATCTTGTTTGGGATTCTTCCATTTAGTTTGATGAGATTGACCTGCAATTTTCCTTCATGGGAAATGTGTAAAGGCTTTCTGTAACTCCTTGAGTTCTTGGAAGGAATCCATACACTGGGAAATCGAAACAAGAAAATCAAAAATACAAAAATCTGGAAATAGTAATACATGTGTATGGTCGCTAAACAAACAAACAAATGAACAAGATATACAGAAGAGTAGGACCTGTAAAATTAAAGACTTTATCCAGCTTCAGGAACACAGTTATCCTGAGGCAATCTTTGTTAGCAGAGATAGTCTGTGTGTGTGTATGTATGTGAACACATATATCACACAAACATAAGCCCTCCCCGTTTTTTCCATAAATGGTAGTTTGTGCTATACACTGTTCTGCACCTAAGGCTTTTCACTTTATTTTCCAGTCCTGGTGGTGAAGCATGTAAAGTCTTTCTTATTCTTTTCTTTATAGCTGTATTGTAATTGTTTTATCCCATTTTAGTGGATCAGACCCCTATTGATGGACATTTAAGTTGTTTCTACTGTTTTGTTGAAGCAGACATCATTGTACCTTCCTCTTTGGCATGTAGTTTTCTGTGGAATAAATTCCTACAAGTAGAGTTGCTGGATAAAGGGTAAATACATTTCAAATTTTGATATAAATAGACACATTTATCTTCCAACAGTATGTGAGTGTGCCATGGCAAACTTCTGAAGTGTCAGGCCTAAGACTTCTTGACCGCAGCACAGGCCACTTGGTTTCTTGGCTCTGTTAGCTACACCCACATTTAACCCACGGATAGGTGCATTCGTTATTAACTTGATGATCTCATGAGCTTTGGCAAGCAGTGGTTTCCTGCTAGGGAGCCTCATGAGAGCCCTGGAAACTGCTTTGTTCTAAAGTATGATTGTGTGTGGGGGGTGAGAGGATGTTGGCAAAATGCCCAGAGATCAGGTATTGAGTTAATCAGGTATTGAGTTAGGCCTACTAACTTATTCTGATCTCTTTTTGACATCCCTTTCTTTCCAGGGTGTGATTGAATAGTTGAAAGAAATTCAGCAAATGCTGGTTTTTGTATTTGTCAGCCTTCCAATGCTAATGATGAATGGAGATGACAGAGATTGAAGTGATGGCATGGAATTAGCTCTTCAGGTTTTGGACTCTGTCTAGACTCCTACCTTTGACTATGCTTTTCCTGAGTTGGATTCATTTCTCACACTGTACGCACTAACCCATCTTTCCTGAATTCTTTTTTGCTCTTAAGCCTAGGTGTGTTGAGTTGATGATATATGCTCCAAGAATTAGCACCATCTTTTACTGACCTTGAAGTAATTGAGCTTTAGTTATAGGGGAGGAATCATGGGGAAGACGTAGTACTTGGCTACTCCTATGCCATTTTTATAAACAGGACCTCCAAGTGGACACTTGGTGCCCCTAGAAACAGTGATAAAGCAGCGACCAGGCGCTTTAGGGGGATGGCCCCACCTGAATGGACCAGAGAAGACGGGAGGGAGGTGAGTAGGGAAGAGAAAAATCCTTAAGCCTTTTGTTTTTATCTAACTGTCTCTTCCATTATTACTAGCCACTAGACCACCAGGGATTTTCCATTATTAACAATAATTTTTAGTGCTAGCGAGGGATCTAAATACTTTGCCAAAAGAGCAAAACTGAGAAAATCTGAAAGTGACAAACAAAACAAAATAAATGACCCTCTAAGAAAGACTTGCTTGGTAATGGGGGCATAAAGATTTTTCTTTTCAGATTTCTTAAGTGATTAGGTCTCCTTTGCTCAGAAACCTCCAGTATACCTCCCTCCCTTAAAATGTCTGCCAAATAAAGTCCAAACTCTGTAGGCCAGCATTTGAAACCTTTTAGTGCTAATCTGCCTCTGCTTTGTAATCATCTGCTTCCTTACTCTTTGAAGTATGATCTTTGAATCAGTAGTATCAGCGTCAGAAATGCAGAAGAACCTCAGGCTCTGGCACAGACCTATTGAATCAGAATCAGCATTTTAGCACTTTTCGCAAGATCCTGGACTGTTTTGTATGCCCACTACAGCGAGAAGCACCGATGTTCTAACTCTTCAGTCTCCTTCCACGTCCTAGAGTCAGTTGAACTGGCCTAGCCAACATTTTCTGAATATGCTCTGTGCTTCCCCAGTGGAATGCCTTTTCTCAAATGATACCATTTGCTCAGAAATTTCCTTTTCTTCCACCTTCCTGCTTTCCAGTTTATTAGATATCTAGAATGCACTAAGACCTGTGATTGGGACAGAGATTCAGACATGATTTGAAACAAAGTTCCCACCCATGTGGTACCAGCTCTCTAGAGGACATCTTGGCAATATGCACCAAGAGTCTTAAATGTGCATTTCTGTTGATCCTCAAATTCCATTTCTTGGAGATTTTCATGAATTAATAATTAGAAAATAATTTAACAAAAAGTGTAGGAAGGTGAGCCTTGAAATATTATTTATAATATTAAAAAATTGATAAAGTAATAAATTGTGTTATAGTCATACAGTAGACTGTTGTATAGTCAAAAAGGTCAAGTTATATATGTATCTGATGTATTGCTGAAATAAAAATATACCAACGATAGATGATTGAATAAAAAATTAACTTATTTTTAAAAGATATCTTTAAAAAAGTACATGGTTCCTGCCCTCCAATAGTTTATAGTTGAATAAGTAAGAAATTTATATAAATCAGATAATATAGACTACAAATAATAATAATAGCAGCAATTAACATTTATTGGACAAATAAAGTTTCAGACTCTGTACTAAGTGCTTTACATGTGCTATCTTCCTTTTTCCTTACAACCACCTTATGAAATCAAACTATTATTACTTCAGATGAGGAAACTGAAGCACAGAGGGATTAAGTAACTTGTACCAGGTGGTATAGCTAATAAGTGGTAAAGGCAGGGTCTGATGGTCACATATAAGGTCAAGTGGAAGCAGAAAAGTGAGAATTAATCAGTCCTCCTTTGGGGTTTATGATCAGTGAGGCCTTCACAGAGAATGATCTTGAACAATGAGAAGGAGTTTTCTATGTGGCTGAGGAATTGAGGAAAGTCATTCTGGGCACTAGAGGCAAGAGATAGAGAAAATATGGTAATCTGAAAAAGCTGCAATGGATGGAGGGATAGAGGTGGGACCATAGGACTCAGGGATGATTAGGGGTCAGAAGCGGTTACATTTTGTGTTGATAATTTGGGAGCCTTGTCCTGTAGGAAGTGGGAAGCCACTGGACATTTTTAAGTAAGAAATGGCTGAGTCAGTTTTATGTTCCAGTTTAGGACAACATTGGTAAAAAGAAGACAAGCTAGAAGATTATCGCAGTGATTTGGTTGGTTGAAAAATGATGAGGTTATGAGCTTGCAAGAGCTGCGGGGATGGATAGGAGAGGGTATAATAATCACCATGACAGTTTATTGAGCCTTTGTAATGTGCTGAGGAGCCATGCAGGGTAAGGGTGGCACAGTCATAAGATAATTGTTCCTGGATTAAGAGACTACATTTTAGATATGCTAGAGATAGAATTGATGCACCTTAGAAGATCAGTTGAAAGTGGAAGTGAGGGGGAAAAGGTATTTAGAATGACTTCCAGGCTTTGACTCAGGTGGCTGTATCTATGTTACTGCCGTTTGCTAGGTTAAGAAATATAGAAGGAAAACCTGCTTTTGGGGAGAAAGATGAATTTCATTTTAGAAAAGTTGAGTTTATAGATATCTGTGGAGTTATATGATAAGCAGTCAAATATATAAGATGGAACAGATTTGGGCAGAAAGTAACAATTTGAGAACTCATCAGTGTATGGGAGCCATGGGTTTGAGTAAGATGACCTGGAAGTGTTTATAAAGTGAGAAGACAGAAAGATCAACCCTGGGAGCAGCAAAGGTTTAGAATACAGTAAAGGCTGGAGAAAGAGTCTAATGAAGGATACCAAAGAGGTAGTAGGATAAGAGTTTCAGAAAAAAGAGAGTTCAAGGCAATGAAAGTCTTGATGTGGTTAAAGTGCTCTACTGGAAATAAGGGAGGAAGAAAGCCCAGGGATAGAAATTGAAGTAAGAGAATGGGATGTTGGGACATGGGACTGGGCAATGAACTGCAGTGGAGGAAAAGACCATTGGAGATGAAAAGCTCAAGGATCTGAGGGGCTTGAGAGTTGAGTCCCCACATGAACTCTGAAGTGTCTGGAAATGGTGGTAGCTGTGTTAGAACCAAAGACTCTCAGCCAGGTGCCAAAGTGATAGCTATGTAAGATAGATGGTGGGAGGGGAGGGAAGGAGAGTGCAGAGGTATAAGTAACTGGTATGAGCCTCAGAGAAGAGCTTTTATATAAAGGATAAAAAAGAAATGGTCAGTCAAGGATAATGGTAAACTTGGGAATGATATTACTTGTAGCATGCCTGTGGTATGAGGATGTGGAAGAATCTTCAGCTGGGGGTGGTGGTTGTCTGTAACGGGATTGAAGATGAAGGGAAGTTTATTTACAAAGTATTGAGGGACCAAGAGGCATGGTGGTGTAAATAGATGAGTGATGGGGGTGCAGAAAGGTGAAGAAAAAGTTTACAGTTAAAAGAAGGAAATAGTACCATGGAGCAGTATTCTCAATCAGGGGGCATCAACTAGGATGTCCTGGGATGACAGTAATTAAATTACTTAAAATGACTTATATGCAAAGGACATTTATTGGTGTCCCTGAAAAGAAGTCTTGTGATTTGGGCTTCAAGATTTGTTAATTCAGCAGCTCGGCTGTGTCTTCCAGGAATGTAAATGGAAGTGATGGATATATTGTATGGTTTGGGCTCTTGACTGTTTTTATTTTGCTGTGAGGTCACATGTCCAGATAGGGTGTGCTTCTTCAGCCTAGATCCCACAATTGAAGAAGACACATGGAACAGACTTGCAAACTAGTGTAGACCCCGAGCAAGAAATAAACCTTCATTGTAAGCCTCTAAGATACAAAAGTTATTTATTACTGCTTCAGCATAATCTAAATGAAAGCTGATGAATACAATACCCTACTCCCTCATTGACTGCAAGCTCCCTGAGAACCCA
The DNA here is from genome assembly GCA_026826555.1 of Tolypeutes matacus. Taxonomy (NCBI): domain Eukaryota; kingdom Metazoa; phylum Chordata; class Mammalia; order Cingulata; family Chlamyphoridae; genus Tolypeutes; species Tolypeutes matacus. The sequence continues at coordinate 5,064,636 of JAKSZT010053830.1, read as the reverse complement.
TGTTACTTATCTTTGTGGCATCTGTCCAACCTAGCCTGATGTCATTTACAAAATTGACACAGCAATGTTCATCGTTCAACCTGGGGTAAGTGCGGAAAGGTTAATGTTGCAATTCCCTTGGATTACAGCAGTATTTCTCAATGTTGGTCCCTGAACCATCTGTATTAGAATTATTGTGGAGCTTGCCAAAAGTACAGATTTTTAATCTCTACTGTAGACATGCTAAAACAAGATAACTGGGAGTGAGGGCTAAGCAATTCTTAGGCACACTCAAGTTTGGGAGCCACTGGACTAGAAGCTAACCAGATACTTCATTGGGGTGTTACTTTAGGAGTTAGCCTCCCTCCCCACCTTAGAACTACTGTTGGTATATAATACATACTGTCTCTTGCAGCCCTTCTCAGACTAGAAGGAGATGTGGCCAGATGGATGGAGGGTGACCAGCCCAAATTGCTTTGGTGTTTGTTTTTAAGTACAGGCATACCTCATTTCATTGTGCTTCACTTTATTGTGCTTTGCAGATATTGTGTTTTTTTACAAATTGAAGATTTGTGGCAACCCTGTGTTGAGCAAGTCTGTTGGTGCCATTTTCTAACAACATGGGCTTACTTCATGTTTCTGTGTCACATTTGGATAATTTTAACAACATCTCAAGCTTTTTCATTGTTATCATATCTGTTATGGTGATCCATCATCTGTGATCTTTGATGTTACTGTTGTAATTGTTTTGGGGTGCCATAAACTGTGCCCAAATAAGACAGCGAACTTAATCGATAAATGTGTGTGTTTTGACACCTCCAATGACGGGCAGTTCCCTGATCTGTCTTCTTGTCCTTGGGCCTCTATATTCCCTGAGACACAACAAAATTGAAATTAGGCCAATTAATAACCATACAAAGTTCTCAAAGTGTTCAAGTGAATGCAAGAATCCTATGTTTCTCATTTTAAATCCAAAGCTAGAAATGATTAAGTTTAGTGAGGAAGGCAGGTTAAAAGCCAAGATAGGCTGAAAGCTAGGCCTCTTCCGCCAAACAGCCAAGTTGTGAATGCAAAGGAAGAGTTCTTGAAGGATATTAGAAGTGCTACTCTATTGAACACAGGAGTGATAAGAAAGCAAAACAGCCTTATTACTCATATGGAGAAAGTTTTCGTGGTCTAGATAGAAGACCAAGCCAGCCACAACATCCCCTTAAGCTTAATCCAGAGCAAGGCCCTCTCTTCAATTCTATGAAGGCCGAGAGAGGTGAGGAAGCTGCAGAGGAAAAGTTTGACACTAGCAGAGGTTGGTTCATGAGGTTTAAGCGAAGAAGTCATCTCCATATCATAAAAGTACAAGGTGAAGTGGCAAGTGTTGATGTAGAAGTTGCAGCAAGTTATCCAGAAGATCTAAAATCATTAATGAAGGTGGCTACACTAAACAAGAAATTTTCAATGTAGATGAAAGAGCCTTCTATTGGAAGAAGATGCCATCTAGGACTTCTATAGCTAGAGAGGAGAAGTCAATGCCTTGTTTTAAGGCTTCAAAGGACAGGCTGACTCTCTTGTGAGGGGTAATGCAGCTAGTGTTTCTAAGTTGAAACCAATGCTCTTTTACCATTCTGAAAATCCTAGGGCCCTTAATAATTATGCTAAATCTACTCTGCCTGTACTCTATAAAGGGGGCAACAAAACCTAGATGGCAGCACATCTTTTGACAACATGGTTTACTAAATATTTTCAACCCACTGTTGAGATCTACTACTCAGAAAAAAAGATTGCTTTCAAAATATTACTGCTCATTGACAATGCACCTGGTCACTCAAGAGCTCTGATGGAGATGTACAAGGAGACTGATATTGTTTTCATGCCTGGTAACACAGCATCCATTCTGCAGCCCCAAGGAATGAGGAGTAATTTTGACTTTCAAGTTTTATTATTTAAGAAATATATTTCATAAGGCTATATAGCTGCTATAGATAGTGATTCCTTTGATGGATCTGGGCAAAGTCTATTGAAAACCTTCTGGAAATGATTCACCATTCTTGATGCCAGTTTAAGAGCATTCGTGATTCATGGGAGGAGGTCAAAATATCAACATTAACAGGAGTTTGGAAAAAGTTGATTCCAACCCTCCTGGATGACTTTGAGGGTTTCAACTTCAAGACACCAGCTGCGAAAACTAGGGGGTGGGCTTGGGGAAGGGGAAGTTACCAGGGCTTTGAGCTCTTTGCTGAGAGTTTGTTTCAATTGTACAGGCTTCTGGTTGTCATTCTTAATTTTTGATGGTGTCTGCTTGCCATTAGCCTTGCTCTGTAATAAACTCTTTGGAGTCTTACAAGAGGCAGGAAATAACTAAAATCTTGAAATTGTCCATATGTAAGAGCGAATATAGGTCCCATGGGGCTTTCCTGAATAAAGTATATATACTTAATTGCATGAAGTTTTAAACATACATATTTTGGCTACTCTGAGGCCCTTTTAAATTGTTCTGAATGTGTTTTGAGTTCTCAATGTTTGTTGATTATTGTTGGAGTTTGTGATGTGTTACCCTAATACTACTTTATCCTTATATTCTTCATTAATTTTCTGCTGTAAAGAAGATGATTTCTCCTCAACTCCCCAGAGTAAAATAGAGATTTGTAGTCAGACTCATATCAACAAACTGTGTTCATAAATGGATGTAAGCTATCACTCTCAGTTAACCAGTTTTTATTCTTATAAATATAAATAAAATGTTCTGGCAGTCTCTAACTTTGAAATGCAAATCTGAAAAGTTTGTTTACAACTTAATTATTTTGAATTCTGCTTTCATTTTCCCACAGAAACAAGTCAGTTTCTAGGTTTCCAGCAAGCCCAAACAAGCTTCACCCTTAATACTACTTAGTTAAGTGTTAAGTGTTATTTGAACGAAACCTAGAAATAGTTTGTGATATATATATATATATATTTTATGTTCCAATAAAAGATGCAAAGAACAAGCCTCTAATCTTCAGAAGCTCTAGAAATCAAAGACCGTGGGGGTGTGTGTGTATTTGGATGAGTGAGGAGTAGGGTGTAAAATTTCTTTAAAAACTATAAAAGTGAGCACACCTTTTGGTGACTTATTTATCCTCCAGTGTTCTGTATTTAAGAACGGAGATAATTGTAGGCACTCATTCTTCTTTAGATTGTGCATCTGGTGTTTTTGAGGATGGCTTGCCTTAGGTAGGTAGCCAGGAACGTTTCCCCAGCATTGTCCTCCTTGCATTGCTTGGGTCCAAAGGCAACTCATGGCTCATACTCATAGCATTGTTCTTACTCAGTGCACAAACTTAGAGCCATTGATAAAAGCCACTGCCAACTTTAACATCAGTTGTAAAATATCCACAATATGCCAGAAATCACAACTTAATGGTACATTTTCCCAGGCATTTTGTCATTTTAGTGTGTGTTGCAGTGATGGTGGAGGTGGCATGTGAGGAATGGGATTTGTTCATTGCTGTCTGCTGTCCTGTTCCTAACTACTTTTTGAGGGCTTAGTTTTATATACCATGTAGCTCCAGAATAGTTTTCAAACTTCAGCACCCCTAAGAATCAGCTTGGGGGAGTGAGTTCAAAATGCAGCTTGTCCAGCTCCATTCCCAGGAAACCAAGTCACTGGACCTGAGCAGTTGAAGCAGTACACAGTTTAGCTACAAGCATTCCTTGGCTCAGTGCTTGGATACCTTTCGCTTTGGTAAAATTTAGGTAGACCATATATTTTCTTGTAATTCTGTTGCAAGTCATCTGTGTGGATCTGCAGAAATGCCCCTCCTGTGTTACCTGTCTCAAGAACAAGACAATGCTCAGATCACCGGCTTTCATGGGGGAGGCCGATGAACTCTATCAGGGCACCAGGGTACAATTAGATGTCTCCGAAGAGTTAATTGACCAAATGTGACCTTGCAGTCCTGAAAGAATTATTTGCTTTTAACTTGCTTATGTAAGCAGTTCATTTCTGTGAAGCTTACTCATTTTGGCTCACCATCGAATAGTTTGTGTCTTTATAAAAGCTCAGAATGTGCAATGAGAACTTTTTAGTATCGTGGGTAGTGTGAATATCCTGACAGCGTTTAAATTTAAATAAACTGAGACCATCTGAAATCAAACTTCACGTAACTTTGTCAGTTTGTCTCGTGTCTTTTTCCCTACTGGCTGCCCATGAGCACTTTCCTGAAGTTGGAATGCTGAGACTTTATCAGTGGAAAATTGGGCAATTAATGTACCCTGCCTTGGCAGGACATTTTAAAAAATGACTTTACGGGTTATTAACAGGGGCATTAAACATCCACATAATTATTTGCCTTTTCAAGTTAAAAATTTGACTAAAATGATCTCATCAAGACCATGGATAATTAGCATTATTTTGGGGGACTGATTTGGAATTCTCGGTTAAATTTCTATTTTTATAATGGTATGTTCTCTTTAGAGATGTGTATTTTATGGATCCTCTTATCTCATCTCATACCCATTTTCTCTGAATGGGCATCTGTTAACAGCCAGAGATGAGATGGTTGGTATAGACTAGTCAAAATTTATGTCCTGCTGGCAGGACCAAATGCTACCCTGGGGGGAGTGACCTGGCTCTTCTCTTTATCTTTATGCCATCAAACTCATGATTATTTGATGTTTTTCAAAAGGGGCACAGTGCTTGGAAATATTTTGCCTTGGGAAAATAAGGTGGACCATATATTTTTCTTATGGGAGTTAATCTAATGATTATATTATTCCTAATAGTTCATGTGATATTTTAGCTTAAATTATAACCTGGGTTTTATGAGAGAATGCTTCTATCTGCTTAAAGATACTTTCTTCTTCGTACTTGCAGGTTGGGTAAATAACATATTCTGAATAAGTTGAAGAGAATGTTGGTTTAATTCAATTGATCACTTCCATACTTCTTGGGTGAGAAGAAAATTTTTCTGATTTTCTTACCTTAATCAGGAGCAACCTTTATCATGTCTTATTTGTAAGGTTCAGTCCTGAGTATTACATGTTTAAATAAAATACATGGCCACCACCCAGAGGTGACTTTCAAGTTAAAGGAAATGTAGTTGTAGCCAAGGAAGGTGAGAAGACACAGTGCATATCATGATTCACATTTAGCACCTATTTTTATTTTCTTGCCAAAGTGCCAAATGACACGTTTTTAAAATTTTAAAGTGGATTTAATTTTGTTTCAGAAGTTAGTGGAATCTTTGAAATAACTAAGGATGCCTTTGTATTTTGAAAAGTGTAGGTTCAAATGAGTAAGATTGATGCTTAGTTTTCATTTATGCAGCTTGTTTGTGGGATTTCTGCCAAGATCTCAAAGCTTTTTTTTTTTTTTTTTTTTTACATTTTTGAGTTTATAGGGATTCAGCAAAAATAGTTATTGAACACCTACTGTGAGCAAGTAGTCTCTGCTTTACCTGGTATTTTTTTGCGGTTGTTCTTGGTACCCAGCCCTTCTCCTTTTTTTTTTTTTTTTAAAAAAAAAAGAGTCCATAGAGGATCATTTGTGAATGTTACATATTAAAGTCTGATTGACTTCCACATAGGGATTCTGATTGTGCTGGGCTTATTTTTCAAGCTCCTCATAAGACCCAGCTTAAATTCTTAAGGGTTGTCTGCATGGGGAAAGCTCCACCTGCTCCTTGAGAACCTGGTTCATGTACCAAGTGAGGAGACATATTCAAAGGCTTAAAAATGTCTTTCTCCTTGTTTTAAAAATGTAAGTATTATGTTATTTGTTTCATTTGGAGTTTTAAACATTATCAGGAGCATCCGAGGAAGGCGAAAAAAGATAAGGGAAAAAAAGGTAAAATGCAGACTTAAATCTGTACATTTGTTGTCAAAGACCTCATTCAGCTGCCAATATGAGTTGTGAAATGGTGGGAAAGGCAGAGGATATATTGTGAACTAATAATATTTGGTTAACGTTTTTAAAAATCTTTTCTTTGAAGCTCTCCAGCCCTTTAGATACTTGATGTCTTAGTGAAAAAGGCATGGGAAAAACCTGATCCCTTGTCTTGCATTTACTTTGTGGTAAACTTTATTGCAGATGAACGTTTATCATCCTTGTTTCCTAGCCTCTAACTTTCTACTTCACTCTTCAGGGAAGAACAAAACAGCTGTCACCATTTGTAATAGTCCTTAACGTAGTATGAATTCAGAGGTCTGCCCAGGGCAGGCTTAGTTCCTAGAGGGGAACATAATCTTCCGTTTGGTCAAAATGGATCCAAGATGAAGGCTGTCAAGAGATGTTTAGAGTCTGTTGTAGGCTTGTTTCTGTCTCCTTTCCTCTGGCTTTACATCCGTGTTGTTGAGAGTCAATACAGTGCCTCTGTAGCTGTGCCGTGGATGCCGCTGCCACCCCCACCCCCCAATTAGGCTCTTTCCCATGACTCCATACGTAGAGGAGCAGCAGAACCCCACTTACCCATGTCCCACGAGAGTGTGCTTTCAGGAAATGGGCAGGGAGAATAGAGAGAGCAGCTGGCGGGAAAATGAGAATGGACCTCCAGGGGCTTTTAAAAAGGCCATGAATTCAGCTCTTGTCTCCTGTGCTCACACAATTAAAAACATGCTGGCAGGAGGGCTGGATAATGACTTGATGAGGAGCTGAGTCTTGCTTTTTGCTGCTTTCTTCTCCTCAGCTTTGTAGTCCATTTCCTGATTGGCCCTTTGGTTTTGAAGCTGCTTCTGACCTTTAGAAGTTAAAGATTTGGCCTTTTGGTTATGCCATGTTTTCCCCCCTGGCTCTCTCTTTCTCCACTCTTGAGAAGCTTACTGTCCCAATTTAATTGGTGGTTTCATTGGCTTTTGGAATACCTATCCAATTAGGCTGACAAGGCCATTGGAACTGGTTTTAGGGCAATTGTCATTTATGTGGACCATCTCCTCTTTTCCAGGCCCCAGTATTTTTTTTTTTTCCCTGCTTGTTACATGTAGGCTTATCTCCAATATATTTTAAACAGGAAAAAAATGCCGCACATCCTAAAATTTGAATCTCTCTAGATTGCCAGCAATCTAGATTGCTGAAGGAATGGATAATTTGTTTTTGGGGGGTGTTTTTCAGCAATGGAAATTTTTTCATTATAGTGAAAAAGCAAAATTTATTTCAGTGAACTGCAATAACAAGGAAAAATAGAGGTGGATAACAAGTTACACATATTAAGTCTTACAGTTATTTCATTAACAAGTCATTTGTGTTTGAAAGCAGTAGAAGTAAACTTATGGACAAATATGAATGTGACTTCATGTTTTTTTTATAGATAGATGTAGAAATATAGATGTAAAAGTGGGCTTTTGTTTATATATATTGATGTATATATTAGTTTCCAGTGACTGCTGTAACAACTTATACATTTGGTGGTTTAAAACAACGGAAACGGGAAGCGGCTGTGGCTCAATCAGTAGGGCTCCCGTTTACCATATGGGAGGCCCCGGGTTTGGTTCCCGGGGCCTCCCGGTGAAGGCAAGCCCGCCCGCATGGTGTGGTTAGCTGACCCAGCGAGCACAAGCAGCAAGGGGGGGATAAATGAATAAATAAAATAAAATCTTTAAAAAAACAAAAAACAAAAAAACAACAACAACGGAAACGTATTCTCTTACAGTTCTGGAGGCCAGAAGTCTGAAATGAGACTAAAAGGGTAAAATCAGGGTGTTGGCAGGGCCACACTCCCTCCAGATGCTCTGTGGGGGTAGTTTCCTTGCCTTTTCTAGCATCTAGAACTGCATTTCTTGTATTCCTTGGCTCATGACCTCTTCCTCCATCTCAAAGCCAGTGATATAGCATCTTTCTCCAACTCTGCTTCCCTCCGCTTTGGTCTAAAATCTCCCTCTGCCTCCCTTTTATAAGGATATTTATAATTGCATTTAGTGAACTGCAATAACAAGGAAATATATAGGTGGAATAAATTACATAGGGGAAAAGTTTCAGTTGACTGTGGAGATGGCTGGCAGTTAGGACCGTAATCAGTAAGTGACATGATCAGTAACAGGGCAAATTGGAATTGTCTGCCACTTGATAGGATGCAAAGAGAACAATATTACTTCTGTGATATTCCTGCCAGAGATGCATAATCTGAATTGAATCATGAGGAAACATATAGACAAACCCAAATTTAGGAACAGTCTGCAAAATAACTGGCTTGCAATTCAAAAAAAATGTCATAGACATGAATGCTAAATAAAGATTGAAGGACTGTTTCAGGCTGAAAGAGATGAAAGAAACATAACATATGCAACATGCCATTCTTAACTGGATCCTTTTTTAATGAAGGACATTGGGATAACATGGAAATCTGGGCTTAAAGGATTGGATGGTAGTGATAAGGTCTAAATAGCCAATTGGAAGTTCTAAGCTTCACTGTAGGAGGATCTGGTTGAGCTGTTTATTTAGTAGCCATCTGGCTTAACTATCTTTCTTGGGCTGGTTGCATTCCTCAGAGAAAACTCTCTAAATCTCAGATCTACAGGGTAGAGTCTATCGTGCCAGCATCCCAGGAGCTGGGTTGGGGCAGAAGTCTTGGCGTCTCAAAGTCCAGTGTACACATAACCACTTGATCCTCAGCAGTTCCTGGTGTCCCCCAAGCCATTGATGCTCTTTTGAACTATGTCTCCAGGGAATAAAACTCCAATTCTTCTGCCTGGATGGGGAAGGGCAGTTGCCCTGTGAAGTGAAAGTAGAGGTAGGGATCTGGGATCATTTTTTAAAGACCAATTCTACTTACTTTAGCCTTCCGCTCCCCGCCCCCCATGTCAAAGGTGTCCCCATTCTTTTGCCTTTGAGTAAGCCACATTGGGACTTCACTTTCTCCAGGTTTTCCTGGGGGCTGCTGTGCCAGTTACTGCTTGACCATTTGCTTTAAAAATGTGGTCTTTCTTTTATTCTCCCCTTAATTGTGGGTTTAATCTCTGTCTCTTTTTAATCTCTTTACTGTGCTTTTAGTGGGGCTTTGGAAGAGAATAAAAATAGATGTGTATATTTGATTTGCCCTCTTGCCCAGAAATAAGCAATGGTGGTTTGGTGATATTTCAAAACGTGTTTTTTTTTTTTTTTTAATGCATTAGAATCTTCCCCCTCTTTAAATAAACCTGACACAGGATCTGAATATATAAGACAGAAATGGAGCTATTGTGCTTGAAAAGGTAGATGTGGGGTTGGAGGAACGAGAGCCCTCCCTCTGCGGCCACTGGATCTGTCCAGTGACCCCATCTCTATACCCAGGCAGCGCCTTTGCATTTTAGGGTGCTGAGGTACACACAGTTGGAGAACCACTGGGTTAGAGTGTTATTCTTTGCTTTTTTTCTGGCTGGAATTGAATGATTCAGCACCTTTACCAACCTCACATATCTTCCTTCTCTTCAAACCCCCCCCCCGCCCCCGCCGCCTGCTGGAGCAAGGATCCATTTTCTCACCAACATACCTTTTTTCTTGTTAAAAGGGATCAGCGGGGATTTAAGTTACCTGTTATCCTAGGCAACTTTGCTTTTGCCTTCAGTCCTTTCAGCCTTCTTAACCGTTGCTCTTTGTGGCATTAACACTAAGCTTTTTGTCCCTGCCTGCTTATGAGTTGGCGTGTGTAGTACCCTGTTTCGAAGGGCCTGGCTTCTGCTGGGTGGTGTTGGCAGATGGGACTGAGCAGGATCAAGTGTGGAGTGGGAATGTTGGGATCAAGTGTTAGGTTTGAGTGAGTTGTGAAATATTATTTCCATAGCCTTTAATTTAGCTTTTATGCATCCCTGGCCTAAAGCACTTTGTAATACTCAACTCTGCCTTGCAGGCTCTCAGATCCTCTGACCATCGCATTGACATTGACATAATAAGGAGATGAAGGAGCGTGCCACCCTCCTCAAACAGTTCTCAGCCCTATCCCTACCCCTCCCACCTCTGGCCCCATCTTTCCCCTCCCAAATCAACTTTAAAAATTACTTTTACTACTAAAATTTGCCTGAAGCTTCCCACTTTGGCCTCTAGATTTTTCTGTAGCTAGACCATTAATAGAATCATTTAGACTCAGTAGTGTTTCTCGTGTCCAAAATCAGTCATTTTAGTCAGTAATATGTTGCGTGTTGGATAATGTAAGTGAAAATCTTTGTAAAATTTGAAAGCCACATAAAATGCAAGGTTGAGATTTTATTTATTCCATCCAGTTAGTGGTCAGTTTGCATCTTTAAATACAGAGCATGTTTTGGTGATCATGTCATTGTAATTTTATCACTAAGAAACTATGTTATTCCCCCTTAATGAGGTATCTGTGAGGTGGCTCAGAAATACACAGACTCATTGAACTTCAGAATTAGAAGTGATCTTTTTGTTTTGTTTGTTTTGTTTTTAATAAATTGTATGCTTTATTAATATGTATCAATAAAATTGATTTGTTTAAAAAAATAGGGTGAGTTGGGGGAAAAATACACTAAATGTATGATATGGACTATAGTTAGTAGTTATATTTTTACAGTGTTCTTGCATAGTTTGTAACAAATGAATCACAACAATGCAAGGTGTTAGTGGAGGGGTGATGTATGGGACCCCTGCATGATGTTATGCATGTTTATTTTTTAAGTTCACAACTTTTACTATACACTTATTGTTTATGTATGTTCATGTATGAATGACATACTTCAATAAAAAATATATTTAAAAAAAAGAGAGAGATCTGCACAGTCTTTCTTGGAACAGAACCAGGGGCTTCCCTGTGACCAATATATGCCCATATCTTCTCTCTCCTGGGCAGACACAATCATGGCGGCCCTAGGCAATGACTTCCAGAATGGCTTTGTATTTTCCCCTCATTTCGTTGGTTAATGGCACCAGGCCGGGGCAGGGTACCTGCCCTTGCGCTTAACAGGTGCACTTTCAGGGACCAAAGTTGGCCAAGTGAGAGAACTACTTTTTCTTTGCTCCTCTTTCTTGATGGTTTCCTCATTCTTCCCTAAGATTTTCTTTTTTTTTTTTTTTTTTTTACCAGGAGGTACCGGGGATCGAACCCCGGTCTCTCCATATGGTAGACGGACGCCGAACCTCTTGAGCCACATCCGTTTCCCTAAGATTTTCTTGATGTGCTCCATGATCTCCTTATTGGCCTTGGTCTTCATATCCATGAGGACTTGCTCCCTAGAATCCAGGTGAACCCCAAATCTGATTTCCTAAGCACAAGCAGACTGACAAAGTTAAAAAGTGACCTTAGAGATAAATTTGAACAACCCTACATACATTTTTTTTTTTTTTAACCAGTAAGGAAGCTGAAGTCCAGAGACTGAGTATTAGTGTGACATTGAGCATTAGTGTGAGAGCTGAAATTCAAGTCTGGGTCACCTGGCAATCAGTCCATCTGCTAACATGACTTCCATTTGCTCTTTAGGACCCTTTATAGCCAGTGTTTCTTACTGAGAGTTTTGTTTGCCAAAAGACAGATGAAACAAAACAATATATTTAATTAGTAACACAAAGAAAAAGCAATGCTGAATTAGGCAATTCTTCCATCGGGCTGATTGTTTCAAATACAATTTTTCAAAGACCTGTAGACATTACTGTAGCGACAGGTGAAGACATACAATCTTTGCAGCGGGAAGAGGATGTATCATTGGGGCTGGCCGCTTCCAGAATAGTTAATGTAAGCTGAATAAATTTTATTTCACTTGGCAAGGCAGTGGGATGCTAATGTTCCGATTTGGGCATGAATGTGAGTTTTAGGGTCCCCCACAATTGTTGGAGTGCTTTATTAGGGTGGAGTTCTTTAGTGTATTCTACTGCTGCATAGGGCAGCTCTTTAAAAAATGCTTTTCTTCTGGGAAAGTCTGAATATACTTCAAATGCTGCTTTTCTTTCCAATCTTAACACCTTCACACCTTGCTACACCTTCAGGTCTGCTGACCTGATCAGCATCATCTGTGACCCTTTTTTAGGAATGCAGAGTCGCAGGACCCATCCCAGACCCGCTGAATCTGTATTTTAACAAGGTTCCCAGGTAGTTTATATATACATTAAAGTATGGAAAACATTGATCTCGAGCAGTGGTTTGCAAAAGGTGGTCCCTGGACTCACAGCATTAGCATCACCTGGAAAGTTGTTAGAATATGCAAATTCTCGGGCCCCCACCCCACACTTACTGAATCAGAAAGTCTGGAGGTAAGAAAGTCCGGAGGGGGAGAGCACTAACAGCGTTTTAAAAGCCCCCCAGGTGATTCCGACACATGCTAAAGTATGAAAAACACTCGAGAGCAGCGTTTCTCAAATACTTTTGATCATGACCCACAATGTAAAATACATTTTACACTAACACATTCATGCACACAACTGACCTAGAAGTTTTATAAAACCATGTTTATCTTAATATGTGTTATATACCCCGATATTGTCAGTTTTTGTCTGTTAAATATACATGTGTTTGTTTAAAGTTATGCATATAAAATTTGGTCATGACCCACTAAACTGATGACACAGGTCACTCATGGGTCATGAGCTGCAATTTGAAAAATGACACTCTTCAGCAGTGTCTCTTAATCGTATTTTGTGCCATGAGCCCTTTTGACAATCTGGTGTGGCCTCTTATCACGATAATGTTTTTTGAAAATGCATATGAGAATATACACAGGGTTGCAAAAGAATCCAATAATGTTGGTTGTCAAAATATTAAACCCATTTGTGATAAAGAAATATCTTTGTTTTCTTTAAAATTTTAATAAGATTTAGTGGTGGGTCTAGTAATGACTGTCATTTCAAAGTAGTGACGAGCGTAAGCATTTCAAGATACCTGTAGTACCTGTTACATGATGTGAAAATAACTGTGATTTCTATTGTGACAAAACTACAGTTACAGCAAATAATGCTGGTTTGTTGCCTACATAATATTTGAAGAAATGCTGAATTTCACCTTAGGGTAGGTAAAAATAAATATGTGATTTTCCCCCTTCCACCTTTATAGCCTTCCAGAATTCTATTGATGGACCCTCCGTGGACCTGAGGTTAAGAACCCCTTGCTCAAGAGGAACCTTTCTTTAGAGAACAGCTCAGGCTTTAAGTTGAGACTATCAGCCAAAAAAGTATCTTCCTGGAATTTTGTAGAACTTTTCCTCCATTGATGTTATCCTTTCTTGTTTTCTAGCTGGTAGTAATGAATTCTCTCTTAAAAATTCCTTTTTCTGTTTATTGAAATGTTGGAGGCCATCTGGAAGCCCAAATCTATGCTGTTGATAATTCCTTCTCTAGTATCCTCCTCCTGCATTTGCTTAAGCTGAATTCCTGGGAGTCATCCTCTGTACCATGGATTCTGGATTCAGACTCCATGGATTTGAATCCAGGGTCTACAATTTACTAGCTGTGTACCTTGGGCAAATTACTTACCTTCTTGTTGCCTCTTTTTCTCTGTGAGACGGGGATGGTAGTGGTACTGATGTTAAAGGATTGTTGGGAACACTAAATGATACGTTCCCTGTGCTGCATTGAGAACAGTGCCTGGCTCTAAGTGATTAGTAGATGTTACCCATCATAATTTTCTTTGATTTCTCCCTCTCCCTCATTCCTTAAATCCACTTTATTAGGAAGTTATGTAGATTATCTCTACAACATACAGTTGTATTTCAAATTCATCCACTTCTGTCTATTGCCATTGCCATCACCTTTCTCCAAGCTTCTGTACTCGCTCACTTGGACTTCTAACTGATATCTCTGCTTCCTCTTGCTTTATTATTATGATCTGTTTTCCATGTAACAACCATATGATCAGGTGTTCATGAATTAACACTCAGACATTTCAAAAAAATGTCAGTGAATCAGTGTATTGTCTAAAATCCTTCAGTGCCTTCCCATCCTACTTTAATTATAATGCTTCCTCCTTTCCTTGACCTACACACATCCTGTGTGTTGGCCCCTGCCTCCTCTCGTACTTTCTTCTTTCTGTGCTTTCCTCCCTGTCACTCTCTATTTGTCCATTCATCTACTGTTCTGGGCCACACTGGCCCTTTTTCAGTTATTTGAGTAGGATAGTTCTTTTACATCTTAAGGCCATTGCGAATGGCCCTCTTTTTGCTTAGATGGATGTGCCCTGTCCATCCACAGCTTCTCCTACTCCTCCTCTGTTTGTATTTCTTCAGGATACTCCTCTTTCAGTATCACTTCCTCAGAGAGCCTTCTCTAACTGCTCTACTTAAATTAGGGGGCCTAGAGTGGGAGCTAGTTTCCTCTTTTACCAGCCCGAAGTCCCCCAAACACAAAAATAGTTTCCTCTCTCTTGGGGAAAAAGATAATTAACAAATTGTAATTATCAAGGACGTAAAACCAAGATGAAAGTGCCCCTTTTCAGAAAGCTAACACATTATGAAAATTAAGTGATTACAGAGCTCTTATGAGAAATTGCTATCTCAGAACTATGCAAGCTGGTTCTTTGATATTGGTATTGAAGAACAAAGTGTGATCTGCTCATTAAACCTGGCTGAAATGGGGTGATGTAGTTAGGATTGGTCCTTCTCACCACTGCAAATCATTTTTGCTCCAAAGCATATAATAGAAGTCAAAATTTCCCACTTGGAAGTAGTTGCTTGATTGCTGATAAAACACTTCCTGCCCCTCTCCACCAAAATGAATGGTCTGTTGTTGCTCAGACACAAGAAAACAAAATGTCTCATAGTCAGAGGGGAAACCAGTGTGGGTAATCTGGATGCTGGTTAATATTTGAGTTCAGAGGAAAGAGGCAGAAGAATGACTCCTTGCCTGGTCAAGGCCAAATTTCTTAGTATTTTGAAATTTCATCTTGTTGCTTATTTTTTTATTAGTCTTAGGCCAGAGGAGGGAGGCACCCCAGATTTTTGGCACGTACTTAAAGCAAGAAGGTCTTAGAAATACTGGAATCACTTTCACTGACATCTTTGTAGTTTTTCTTACAAATAAGAGACTTTCAGGAATTCCAAAGGAACACTGGCACATATGCACAAATTTGGGACAATCAGTATAAATGGGATGGCTGGTAATTCCATTCCATGCCTTGTTTGGCTGAATGGTGTTACTGATGATATAAAATGTGATCTCTTTTGGGAGAAGTCTACTTTTTTTGTTGGCATACTTTAAGAAAACCTACACATTAAAAATATTTTTGCTTTGGGCTAAGGATAATCGTAATCACTTAGAACATGATGCGTTTTGAAGTAAAATGCTGTTTTCTAATTGCATAAAGATAAGAGATTTAATTTAAAAAACCCCCACCACAATCCTGCCACCAAATCAAGCCAAACTTATCATATTTTTCCTTATTCCTCTTTAGATGTTTCAAATATATATCTTTTTTTCACATAGTTGTAATCATGAAGTGATAACTTTGTATTCTTATTTTTTCATGTTATAATTTAGTTTTAATTTTTAGTGGCTGTATAGCACTTCCATCAAGTAGATAATGATATATTTTTTTATGATATATTTTAACAATATCTTTTTTTTGTTTTAATTCTGCAGGCAGAGACATTTGTTTGGGTTAACAAAGCATCAGCACATTCCCAGAGTGTTGCCAAGGCCAAATATGAATTTTTATTTGGCAAATCTGAAGAGAAAACTCTGGATATTAGTAAGTGTTTCCCCACCCTTTCCCTTTTTTCAGGTACAAGATATGGAATGCTACTTTTCCGTCTGCGTTGCTGCCTCCTTACCTCTGTGAAACTTGTTCGTTCTAATTATTCATCAAAACAGTCTTTCCAAGGTGTAGAATTTTAGAATTATAGGTTGTGGGTTTCCTAGCCTGTTCTAGGTCATTTCAAATCATGTTCTTGGCTTGAAGAATTCTCAGATATTTGAAATTTTCAGTATTAAGTAATTCTCACAAGGTTTCTTTTTCTACATTTACCATTGTTGAATCTATTGACTCCTTTAATCTTCGTGTTTGTGTTTAGGTACCAACATGTGCTGTTAGGCAACATTTCCACAATGATTTCCAGACACTGCGATCTGAAGTTTGGAGATGACCATAGCTCTTGTTTAAGAAAGTGTTGATAGAATCTGTTTATAAAATTCAAGTATACTAGAATTGTAAGCAACATCCTTGAGGTCTGAGACAGATAAATTTAAATCATATGGAAGAATGATTACTAGTCTTAGTAATAGTAATACTATTAACTAGCATTTATTGAGTGCTGTATGCCAGGGACTGTGCTAAGTGCTTTGTATGCATCATCTCATTTAATCCGCACAATGACCCTATAAGTTGCTACTATTATCCCTGTTTTCTATTTAAGGAAACTGAAGTATAGAGAGGTTAAGTAACCTTCTCGAGGTCACACAGTCATTTATACAACAGAATCAGGACTTTACCCCAAGACTGACTTACCTCAAAGCTCATGTTCTCAACCTGTTGAGGCAGTTACTTTTTTAGAAGGGTTTTCCTTAAAGGAGGTGCAAGGTAAACATAAAAACAGCTTTTAAGTTTAAACATTTACATGTACTTGTGGAAGACTGGTAACAGGGATTAGCATGTCGGGAGTTAGATAGGAAAGGGATACTGATGTGGTTTAGAGCCCAGGCTCTGGAGTTAGACTTCTTGAGTTTGAATCCTGGTCTTATAACTTACTATCTGTGTAACCTTGGGTCAGTTATCTAACCTTTTTGTGCCTCAGTTTTGTCATCTGTAAAAGGGGATTGTGATACTACATGTCTTAGAATTCTTTTGAGGATTAAATAAGTTAACATGTAAATATCTCAGTACCATCTTTGGTACATAATAAATATCATAAAAGTTTTTGCTGTTCTTATTATTTGTTACAATAATTGTCATCATCATACCCCTGACTTTTGAGGTTGACATTTAGAAGTATAATCCTGACTTTCCTCACCTCTGTCTCTGTCTGACACTGATTTCTGTTTTGGGTAGACAGGGAATCTGTTGTGCAGTTCAAAAAGTCAAATAGTAATTGTACATTATGACTTGGATATTAGATGGGATTCTATAATTGCCACCATAATATATTGTTGGGACTACCAAGAATACAAAATACACAGAGCCATTTTATAATTCCCTTTGGCTTAATAAAATGAATATTTATTAGGTATGTGAATAGTTGGGAACTTTAAGATGCAGTACGTAGCAACTAATTTATTTTAAATCATTATCATTCTGCTTTTAACAGTGTCCCAATTTAGAGGAGAGTATGTTTCATAAAATATCTCTTATACTTATTATATAATATAGTCATTTATGCTGCTTATCATGTACCTACCTATTCCGAACTTGTGGCTTTGGACATCTAATCATCTATTCACTATTTCTCAGGGGATACAGATTATGATTAACCCAAGACTGTTTATAACTCCTTCTTGGCATAACCATAACTTTGGATGCCACTTATGATTTTTGTGTTGATTAAATTTTCTCTGACTTTGATAAAACATGTTTTTTACTTAGCTGGATAGATATAATATCAGATGTCTACATAGTCCTCTGTCTTAATGATGGGTAAATTTGGTTCTTCCTTTTTTTTTTTTTTTTTTTTTTTTAAAGATTTTATTTATTTATTCATTTATCCCCCCCTTGCTGCCCGTGCTCGCTGGGTCAGCTAACCACGCCATGCGGGCGGGCTTGCCTTCACCAGGAGGCCCCGGGAACCGAACCTGGGGCCTCCCATATGGTAAATGGGAGCCCTACTGATTGAGCCACAGCCACTTCCCATGGTTCTTCCTTATTTATGGCTTTTGAGTAGTTTTCTTTGTAATACTGTCTATGACATAGCATACCTGAGACAAAACCAAAATGACATCTTAAAACTTCTGCCTCTTATTTGCTTTGGTAGAACTTGTTAGTGGTATTTCTGTTACTAGTGTGATGTTATTGTGCAGGTGTGAAACTGCATGAATTTGTCAAGCAAATATATTTAATGACTGCTAGTCATCTGTGCCGTGCATTGCAAGGCTGCAAAGAATCAGGCGACATGGTTCCGCCTTTTAGGAACTTATTCTTTGGCCTGGGAAAAATGACTTGTCTCCAGATGACAGCAGTGTAAGGTGGTATATGCTGAATATGTGATTAAATTTATTAGGGATACAAAGGAGGATTTGGTCACTTCCATCTGGAATGGTGATGACTTCATGGAAGAGATGGAAGTTGAACTTCGTCTTAAAGGATGACAGTATTATTCTGATTAATAGAATTTTGAGGGAGGGCATTTCAGATAGAGGGATGGTATGGGCAAGGGTGTGGTGGCAGAAAATAGAAATTGTTTGAGGAACGGGGAGTAGGCCAGTGTGGTTGGTCTGCAAAACCTATTTGTGGGAGGTAAGTTTAAAAGATAATCATTTATACAGGGGCCAAACATGTAGGGCCTTCCAAAGCAGGGTAAAGAGTTTGCATTTTAGCCAAGTAAACAGTCAGGAAGTGACTGACGTACTGTTTCAGATAAATCAAGGGGAATTGATCTGGAAATTGGAATAAGGGCAGCAGAAGCAAGTTTATATTGGCCTTGGGAAATTCTCTTTCTATATCTTCACAGAGAAATGATGGCACATTGTATTGTTTCAGAAAGGCCCTTGAAGTCTTTATATAGAACATTCATCTGCCCTCAGAACAGTCCTCATCAAACTCAGAACTATAGGGAAAGGTAGTAGAGAGCATAGGTCAGTGTTTCTATTTGAATTTAGTGGGTAGACATCTCTTCCCACACAAAATTTCTTTTTTTAAGTGTCCAGTAAATAAATACTGGAAGACGTTACCAGACTGTGTACTGTCCCTGTGTTAGGTGTCGGCCTGTTCTTGCAACTTGCATACTCATTCTTGACACAGTGCCCTAACTAAGTCTTCCAGAAGCAGCCTGCTGGAGAAATAGATATGCTGACAGTGACTTTTGAATACACCCCTAGAAATGCGTAGGTGGCAGCACCGCAGATGTGATAACCTAGTAATGGCATAGCCAGGTCAGGCAGGCCATTCGGATTATGATTTTTGAATAGACCCAAGAAATGTGCTGCTGCTCTAGGGTGAGAAGGCTTAGACTTCGCCAGTGTACAGGGATTTACATGGGTGGCGGTGGTAGTTTCTAGGAAGAACGATTCGAGATCACTTGCAAGCTGTAGCTTGTCGACCCTAGGCTTAGCATAGTTCAGATGCTTTTGAAGCAGTGACACAGAACTTAGGGTGTTTCGGAGAACATGTGATCAGTGGGAAGAGTCTCTCGGCTGGGAATTAAGAGCTCTGGATTCTCATTATCTGTTCATCAGTATAGTGAAAGGAAAGAGGTAACCGTGCTTCTCTGGTTTTCCTGTTACCTGCTACTTCCTGGGTGTTGTCTCAGCTTTCAGGAGCTTTTCAGTGGCTAAGGCAGTAGGAGGTAATTGTTGAGAAGCTCTGGGCTAAAGGAATTTGTATGTCATCAGTCATGTTGTGACTCTGGCTCTCCTGGAGGTGCTTCAACCTACAGAGGTTAAAAAGAGGTACTGCAGGAGCCACATCAGGGGCCTGACCAGGAGACTTGTGCCCATTAGAGATGGGTGACAGCACCCCACAACTTCTCTCACCACACACTTCCCCCCTGGGCTGCTGTGCTCGGGTGACTGGCGTGGCTTTTCTGAACTAGTCAGATGAGGTATACTTTAGCAGAGGGGTGGCTTTGTTTTGGGAAAGCACATTCTTTGAAGAGTTCCAAGAGCAGTAGATGGTCAAGGTGAGTGTGTGTCTATGGTCTCTCTTTTTGGGTCGCAATTCAGAAGGAAGAAATATTTGAGGAAGTCTTTGATGAAGCGTACGACTCAAGCGACCCATGGAAGTGTGTGAGAGAAAGTGAGAGGGCGTAGGGGGAGGCATGTAAGGAGAGTTTATAGAAATCCCCCTCCTGCATTCTGTACTGATTTATAAACTTTCTGAGAGAAATAAGTGAGGAAAGGAGCTTCAGCGATATTAAAGAACTTGCCCCAGGGCCCATAGTTGAGATGCTTTAGAATCAGCATCTAAACTGTGAGATAAAAGTTCAGGATCTCTGGTGGACTATGTGGAGACACCTAGGCTTTAGTGGAGTCTAAAGTGTGTGGTGAGGTGAGGTAAGGCCCTGAGGGGTGAGTGAGTTGTGTGGAGAGCTTTTGAAGATCTCCACATATGCTCCTAAGCTTGCCTTTTAGGGTTTGTGTGTGTGCTTGTGAAACGTGAAGACTGCCCTTGTTACTCCTTCCTGCCGCCTTCCAGTTTACTGAATGCTTACTGAGTGGCAGCAGCCCAGCACGAGACCTGGCCTAAGGTGGCAGCCAGCAGACAAGGTACTTAATCGTGCTTTGCCTCAGTTTTCTTCACCTGTAAAGTAGAGATAATGATAGTTACCTCTTTGTGGAGCTGTAGTGGAAAACAATGAGCTCCGCGTTGGCACGTGTTACCCGATCGATCACTATTTAGCTGTTAGGAAACCAGTTTATATCATCAGATTAGCAGAATATTTGTGTTGGAATAAGCATGTATTTTATGGGTGAGGAAACTGAGGCCAAGAGAATGAAAGAACTTGCCTAAACTCTTTGGGCAGGCTTGGAACTATCATCTAGGTTTCCTGGTTCTGAATCCTGTGTTTGATATTTTATACTGCCTGCCCCCTTAGGAAAACGGACTCTCAGGATTGGGAAGGCTTAAAAGTCATCTGAGCTCACCTCCTTGAGATACTTGTTTATAACTGCTTGTGTTTTTAGAATGGCATCTAAAATCAGAATAAATAGACTCTGAGGGAGGCCTTCAGGGGCTACTTCTGTGTGATACCTAATTATTAAAGGAAAGGGGAAGTGGACTGTTTCCACATTGCCTCTCTCCTACCTTCACCTGAACTGTTCTAGGTCCATCATTAAAAGGCAGTTCTCGGGGAGCGTGGGCACCTGCCTCCCACATGGGAGGTCCTGGGTTCGGTTCCCAGTGACTCCTAAAGAAGATGAGCAGATGCCACAATGAGCAGATGCCACAACGAGCAGATACTGCAACCAGCAAGATGCCGCAACCAGCAAGACGCTGCAATCAGCAGATGCCGCAACGAGCAGATGCTGCAACCGCAGGCACCACAGATGCTGCAGATGCCGCAACCGAGCAGATGCCACAACCAAGCAGATGCCACAACCAGCAGACACTGCAGAATGAGCAGACACCGCAACCACCGCAACCAGCAGGGAGCAGAAGTAGCTCAAGCAGTTGGCCACTTGCCTCCCCCATGGGAGGTCCTCGGTTTGGTTTCTGGTGCATCCTAAAAGAAGATGAGCAGACAATGAGCAGACAGATGAGGGAGCCAGGGGGGGAGGGGAGGAGATAAATAAATAAATAGATAGCTAGATAAATAAATATTAAAAAAAAAAAAAAAGGTTGCTCTCCCCAAATCAGCCCATAAATTCAGTGGATTTAAGGTGAGATCGGAAACTTGTGAATTTGACGAAGAGTAAATGTGAGAGTAAGAAGGAACTATACCTAGAGCATGTAGCAGGCCAAAGGGGCAGGGGTTTTTTCTCAAATGGGAACAGTCTTTGTGGCCTCTAGCCTTACAAGGTGTGAAGCTGGAATTGAGTCTTTATGCAGAACTTTTTCATGGGGACCATCCATGAGAAAGTGGATTAGAAAAATTGTGTATTCACTTGGAGGCTGCTGGAGGGTGGGGAGGAGTGAGGAGAGAGGCTGGGGCTTGATATACTGCTTTCCAGAGCTCTGAGTAGAAGGGTGGGGGCAGTTACTCAGGTGAAATTGAAATCCACGGCTGCAGCACAGAGGCGTTTGGAGGTCCAAGTTTCCTCTTCACATGATTTTTAGAAATGGAATAAAACTAGTCTTGCAGTGGTGACACCCTATAAGTCACTGTAGGAGTATAGGCAAAACCACCGCGAAGGACACTTGCACAGCTTAGGATATATTAGACTATGTTAATAAGTAAATAAATAATCCCTAAAAACCATGAGTTTACAATAGAATATTATAGTTACAAAAAGGAAGGAAGTTCCGTAAGGGAGAAGGTCAGCTACACTACGAAAAGGGGAATTAACACTCAAAGAGAGATAAGAACACATTCTGAAGCTATAAAATAGATTTGTTTAAAACCATGAGGATAAAACAGGAGAAGGAACAGGCAAATTAAAAAATAACCAAGTGGAATTTGTAGGGACGAAAAATAGCCGTAGTGAAATGCAAAAGAAAAAAACCCAGTGGATGGGTTAAGTACACATTATTGGTATGTTTTTGGTATTCAAATTAGGGACTGATGAACTCTTTTTTTTTTAACTCTTTTTGAGGCTTCTTTTTATTCTCTGTTCCTGATCAAATGTTATTTATAGAAACATAAAAAGAAGGGCAAGAGAGGACCCATAATTCCAAACACCGTGTGTTCTTATTTTGGTAGAGTTTACTTCTGATCTTTTTCTGTTTATATGTTGCCTACACATACGTGTCCACATTTTTTCATTAGTCAGTTAGTGTATGAGTGCTCACTCTGTGCTAATGGTCTAGGTCTGGGGGATGAACCATTGGACAAAACTGAACACCCTGGCTCATTATGTATATGTATTTAAATAAATGTATTTATTAAACATAAATAAGAGTGTATTGCCTATGAAGTTTTATATCTTACCTTTCCTTAACTTATAATTTTTATTAAAATGATGAAAATAACATTTTACTGGGTGTGTAATATTCTGTTATGCAAATACATCATAATTTATTTCATTTTCCGATGGTTGGAACACTTATTTTTATTCTGATTGCCTACTATTATAAATAATGCTGGGTGAAATATTATCCCTAAATCTTTGTTTGTATCTCTGATCATCGCTTTATCAGAGGTTTCTAAATGTAAAATTACTGAGTCAAAAAATAAGAACGTGATTGTTTCTTTGTACATTTTATACATTTATACGTCTTGTACTTTCTTAACAGAAAGACTGTTCCAATTCAGAGTCCGCTCTGCAGTGTGTGAGTGCATGTCTTCTCCACCCTCTTCAGCACTGAGTAATTGTCTTAAATACAACACTGTATCAAATTGGATAGGGGAATATAAATATAGGCATTTATTTTTTTATTTTCTGAATTTTTAATTACCAAAATAATAAATATGCATAACCTCCAAAATATAGCCTTTCCTGAAGTAGACACAGCAAAAAGTGAGCATCACCTTCCACTCTCCATGCCTGCTCTTGGGGTACCCCTGCTAACGCTTTGGCCTCTCTCTGCAGCTCTTTTTCTACGCACATACGTGTGAACCCTGACTCTTGAACTCCTCAGTCACAGACTCCTTGCCACCCTCTGCACTCCCAGTTTTCCTGCCCAGTGGTGATGATGTTTAACTATTGATTTTTTCCTTCTATTCTTTCCTTCTCTCTTTATAATAAGCTCATCTGATAGTTGCCACCATAGATGCACTTATACCTGCATTTCTTAACTTACCTACTTTAAAAAGTATCTATTAATTCTGTTATATGAAAAATGAGGAATTTGACTCTCATACTCTATCAACCCCCATCCCCAAAGTTAAATTTTTATTTTTCAGTTCTTTACTTGGTTACGTTTATGACTTTATAAGATATTAATATCTGAAAGTTTCTTAAGCCATTGATTCTAAACAGCCATCTTCTGACACTCTTAGGTAAAATGAGGCCCCAGTGCCTCTGCCTTTTCCTTACTGCTTTCCTTCCCCATGCTAAGCCTACATCCATTGTACCTTTATTTACAAGGATATGGCATTTACATTCTCTTCTTTAACTATAGGAAAAACTTTTGTGCTTTCGCTGGAGGCGGACTAATCGTTTTCAAGCTAGCACCAGCTTTTACAAAATGTAAAATCCAAGTAGTGTGGTTGGACCTGAAGTGAAGGAGAAATAAATACTATGTTTGCAATCTGTGTTGTTCAAGGGAGAATATAGCTAACCAGAACAGAGACGAGTAAGGAGTTGGGGAGAGGTGGCGACATAATTCATTGACTGATTGTTATGTTTTCACTTTATTTCTAGGACTAACTATATTATTTGTAGCAGGGAATTCCTTCTGACAATTTTTTTTCTGATTTGTACCAGCCGTTTTCTAGGCTTGTATATAGCTGCTGTTCTTAGACTTTGGCAGAATTCTTTATTGCGCACTTGATGAGATATACTTCTTGGAATCCGTAGCTCTTTCTTGGATTCCTGTCTTTGTATTGTGCATCCTTTGGGCATATTTCCAGAGAGGCTCTGGGATTGGCACAATTCCTAAAGCTTTGTGTATCTGAAAATGACTATTTTGTTTTTATATTTCATTGCTCATCTCCCTGTGGATTGAAGTCTCATTCAGAGCGCTTCCCATCATCAGCACTTTGAAGGCATTACTTCACTTGCCTTTAGCATCCCGTGAAGCTGATGCTACCCTGATGCTGTCCTTTTATGGGCCACCTGCCCTTTCTCTCTGGTCTCCTTTAGGGACTCTCTTTACCTCTGCCCTCTGATAGTTCAGGAAGTGTGAGACTTTCGTTGTTCTTGCTGTATGGTACTTGTTGAACCTTTTTTGATCCTATCTTTCTCTAGCTCTGGAAACATTTGTTCTGCTATTTTTTTTTTATTATTTCCCCTCCATTTTTAAAATGGTCTTTAATTATGAAATTTCTATTAGATTGCTGTTGGTCCCCCTGGATTGGACTAATTTTTTCTCTTGTTTTCAAATATCATCTTCCATTCTTTCTGATGAAATATTTGATAATCCAAATTTCAAGAACTCTTTCTCAATCTCTGAATGTTCATTTTCATTGCAGTCTCCTTTTATGGATGCATTATTATCTTGGATCCCTCTAAAGATTTAATGGCTTTTTTTTTTAAAGAAAAGATTCCCTTCTATTTCCTGAATTTCTCCTTCATCCAGGTTTAGTAAATTTCATTAAATTGGAACTGTCCTTGGAAGCCACTGTTTTTCCTCAAATGTATCTTGGAATTTGTTTTTCTATCCACATATATGAATGAAACCTAAGTCCCCAAATCCAGATGGCTAGAGTTCTTCTTATGGCAGAATCTTTGTTGGGTGGTGGGTGTGAACTGGTCTAGAGAGCAGGGAGAGCCTGATGCCTATTATACCCATGCTAAAGGCCTTAATGCTTGTCAAGCCTCTGGGTAGGGGAAGGGTTAGAAGAGGAGCCAGCCTGAGAAGCTGTGCTTTAGATACTTCTTCAGTTAATCACCGAGATATTTGTGCTGCTTTCCATCTCGGGTATGGATACCTGCTAACTCTAGGTTTGTAACTTCTCTGTGGCTCTACTGTTAGGACAAATGTCGCCTTCTAGGTTGGCTCTGGATTATGACTTCTGCTTTAATTTGTGATTATAATCCCATCAACTTTTTGTCCAACAGAAATTCATTAAAATCTCTGACATATTGTTTCCTCTTTTTCTCAGCTCTGTTATGAATTATTTTCTTTTGAAATTTGTTACTGTCATTTTAATAGGGCTTAGAGACAGAGAAGAGGCAAATTTGTGTTGCTGTCTGTCATTGTGATCAGGAATCTTGAGCAATTCTTTTTTTAAACAGTTTTATTGGGATATAATATACATATCATGAAATAGACCCATCTAAAGTGTACAATTCAGTACTTTTTAGTATATTCACAGAGTTCTGCAACTATTACCGCTGTCTAATTCCAGCACATTTTTGTCACCCCAAAAGAAAACCCATACCCATTGGCAGTCACTCCTTATTCCCTCTGCCTCACCCACAACCCTAACTCTAGATAACCATTAATCTATTTTCTGTCCCTATAGAGTTTCCTTTTCTGTACATTTCATATAAATGGAATCATATAATATGTGGTCTTTTGTAACTGGCTTTTTTTTTCCACTTAGCATAATGTTCTCAAGGTTCATCTATATTGTAGCATGTATCATTACTTCATTTATTTTTATTATGGAATAATATTCCATTGGATGGGAGGGCCATGTTTTCTCTTTCCATTTGTCATTTGATGGACAGTTAGGTTGTTTCCACTTTTTGACTATTGAAATAATACTGTTTTGAACATTTGTGTACAAGCTTTTGTGTGGATATGTTTTCATTTCTCTTGGGCATATGCCGAGAAGTGGATTTGCTGAGTCATATAGTCTCTGTTAAACCTTTTGAGGAATGGCCAAATTGTTTTCCACAATGATGCACCATTTTATATTCCCAGCAATGTATGAGGGTTCTAATTTCTCTTACATTCTTGCCAACACATGTGTCTTTTGAATTTAGTCATTCTAGTGGGTATGAAGCTGTATCTCATTATGGTTTTGATTTGCCTAATGACTAATGATGTTGAGAATCTTTCCATGTGCTTAGTGGCCATTTACATATCTTTTGAAGAAATGCAAAACAACTCAACTGAAAAATAAATCTTATTTTTCAGTTGAGTTGTCTTTTTATTATTGCAAGGGATACAAGTCCCTTACCAGATATATGATTTGCAAATATTTTCTCCCATTCTGTAGTTGTCCTTTCACTTTTTGATGGTATCATTTGTAGGACAAAAGTTTCATTTTATCTATTTTTTATTGTATTGCTTGTGCCATTGGTGTCATATCTAAGAAACTATTGACTAGCCAAAAATCAAGCTTTACATTAATAAACATTTTCTTCTAAGAGTTTTTTAGTTCTAACGGTTACATTTAGGTCTAAGATCCATTTTGAGTTAATTTTTGCTTATGGTGTGAGGAAGGGCCTGAATAATTTTTAATGATAGAGAGAAGGTGCTGGGTAAATGTAGAGCAATTTCACTGATTTGGATTGATATTTCTCCATACACACAGAATTCCTGGAGAGTAAA
The DNA here is from genome assembly GCA_026826555.1 of Tolypeutes matacus. NCBI lineage: Eukaryota > Metazoa > Chordata > Mammalia > Cingulata > Chlamyphoridae > Tolypeutes > Tolypeutes matacus. Next base: position 5,037,937 of record JAKSZT010053830.1, on the reverse strand, counting down.
ATGCAAAACAAATAGCATTGCATCCTAATGCTGTTCGTGTCCCTATCCTAATCTTTGCATCTGGCCACAGGACCCAGTAAAGCTAAAGAGTCATTGCTTTAGGAAAAATCTGGACTAGTATAGAAAACCAGAAGTATACAAAGCAACAAACCACAAGCCCACTAATTCCAGGGTTTTCTATTGAGTTATTTTCTTGTCTCCGCAAGAGATACAAGTTGGTTTATAATTTAATGGAAAGTTCTTAACTAAGGCCTGTATCTTTGGCATTTTTTATTTAGTTTGCTATTTCCTCTCCACTCCCGCAGACTCCTTCCCACATATTATGGGAAGCAGAAAAATGAGTTTATAGGTTGGTATACACATGTACATTAGATTTGCTCACCATTCCGTGGCGCTTGCTAAACTGGCCAGGTGGTCTCTGTTATTTCAGCTATTCCACAGGCCTTGCTTGATAGACAGTAGTTTTTAGTGGTCTCTTTTGGCTTGGCCAACTGGGCTAGGAAGTAATTGTGAGCTTTCTTTTGGGCTAGGGTTTTTTGCTAGAATGATATGAAATTGCTTCCAGTTTATCTCAATTTGGCCCACACATTTGCAAGTTGAGCTGTATACTTGTAGCCTTAAATACCTCATTAGAACTGACTGGTGTTAGCTGAGATAGCTAAGGGGTGTTACAAAAATCAAGTTGGAGGGCATGCTCAAAAGCTTATTCTTACTCAGTATAGTATTTTTATTTTGCCTAGGAGATTCACTTTATTTTTTTGAGACTGATGGTCGTTTTTTAAAAGCTGAGGAGCAGGATTCAACTTTTTTAAGAGTGGGATCAGATCAACTTTGGAACAGTACATCTCAAATAGAACTGAGAGCTTTAATTTCCAGAAAAATTGCTGTGCCAGATATAATTGAGGTCAACCTCAATAGCTATTTATGATTTATTTAAAAATTTTCCCTATTCTTTTATTAACATATAGAACTCTTTGGGTTCTGTTAGGATGTTTTAGTACAAATTAGGGTCTTTGGGATGTAGAATCCCTGAACAAAACTTGTTTATTGTCAGGTGTACAAACTGTTTTACAAAGTGTGCTTTTAGCAGTGTTTCTCTTCATCATTCCTTGAATAAACTAAGCTTAAGTTTCCTTTTAATTTTGAGTAGGAGCTTCTATTACGTAGAAGTGAAACGTGGCATCCTTCACTCTATTTACTTTATTTTGCCTAGCCAGTGTTTTGTTCTAAAAATTGAGTTAATTTTTACAAGTTGGAAGATTTCATGTGAAAATTCAGATTTTGAGCTTCTGTTGAAAAAATCTGAGACTGTGGCAGCACTGTACATTAGTGCTGGTGCTAAATAGTGATATTTTGCCAGTCACCACCTCTCCTTGTTAACTCATAACTAGTCTGCTTCACTTGTTTATGTTACCTCCTATGCCTAGCAGCGTTTGGGGTTATGACCACTGCTTTGAAGTCATACATAGTATATGACTTTACACTTTTAGTCGTGTTTCCCTGTTTTGATTCCCATTATGTTTCACATTGCAACCCCAGCTGGCATCCAGAGGTGGATTTAGTGTGCAGCTAATGCAGCTCAAGCTTCAAGACCCTTTACTTTCAGGGGACTCTTCCAAGGCCTTTGGGGCCTACCAGTTTTTTTTTTTCCCCTCATTTTCTTAAAGAGATATCCCAAAATTGTATAAGTTTAAGGACCCAGAGAAGTGGATCTGCCCCTGCCAGCATGAAAACCACCTGTAGAACTTTTAAAAAGAATAAAGGTCTCTGGGCCCCACCCTTCTCCACGCCAGTGAAATCAGAATTTCTGGGTTAGGAACTCTAGGCATCTAAATTGGTAAGGAGCTTACCAGGTGGTGATTTGAATACATTTACAAGATTGAGAATCACTTTGTTTTAGAAGGTGATTATTGAGAGATTTAAAAAATTAAGAGGGTTAAATGTGGAATCCTTCAATACTTTTGAACTATAGCTTGATGTATTTTACTGACACTCAAAACTGAAATGTTTAGGAACCACTGCCAATTGAAGATCAATCAGATGAGAGGACATCCCTGAAAGTAAAATGTAATGTCTACAGGAAAACATGATTTGCTTGTTAAAAAAAAAAGTAGTCTATTTGCGTTAGTTTTTCAACAGTTATAGAAGCAAATAGCTTTTATCTGTGATAGTTGTCTTCTATTCATATCGAATTCCTCCATCAATTTCTGTTATGCTAGAATTCATGTAAACATTTGCTGCTGAAAAGAACATTATTAGAAGTACGGATGGACTTAAGTTAGAGATTCTGGAGTTCCTAAAATGTAGCTCCAGGGAAAATATTGCAGTGTAATACAGGAGACTCTGTTTTCTTTCCTTGGGGAGGTTGGATTGTTGTTTTAAAGTTGTGGTTTTGGAAATTTGTGAGGATGTCTTTGGTTGACACAGGGATTGGGGCTGGGGAGTGAGCTACTGGCCTTTTTTTTAAAAAAATAGTTTTATTGAAACATATTTGTAGAGCGTACAACCCATCAAAAGTGTACTATCAGTGATATTTGGTATAATTACTGAGTTGTGCATTCATCACTTCAGTCTATTAGAGCATTTTCATTATGCCAATAATAAATAAATAGATAAACCAGACAAACTGAAAAACCTCTACCCTTTAATAATCACTTCTCAATCTCTCTATCCTTCCCCTGCCATACATAGCTGCTATTTTATTTCCATCTCTCTAATTTATTTGTGTGTGTGTATGTATTTTTTTTTTTTTTAGGAGGTACTAGGAATCGAACCCAGGACCTTGTATGTAGGAAGCAGAAGCTCAACCACTTGAGCTACGTCTGCTCCCCTGTATTTATATTTTGTATAGATGGAATCAAACAATATGTAGTACCTTTTGCCTAGTGTCTTTCACATAGTATATTTCCTCTTTTTGCCCTTAATGGAAGATTATTAATATATTACTATACACTATTGTCCATAGTTTGCTTTGGATGTATTTTTACCTGCTATTAACATTTTCTAACATTAATGTACATTTGTTATGTTTCAAGGAATAACAGTCTTACATATGTAGTATTACCCATACTCATATTTCATATGAGGTTTTGCTATGCTATATGGTCCCATGTTACATTTTTCAGCTTTCCTTTAGTAATATACAGGATCTTAGACTTTCCCTTTCAACCACTATCATACCCATATTTTAGCACTGCTAGTTACAAACACTGTGATGTGCTTTCACCATTTCTGTTCATTTCCAAAGATTTACGAACAACCTTTTAAGCAATTCTGCACACATTAAACCTGAGCTTTCCATTCTCTAACCTCAATCTATTTTCTGGTGACCTATATTCTAGTTACTCACTCCAAGAGTTTACACAATACATTTACTTCATAATAGTGCAATCATACAGTAATTTGTGTCTGGCTTGCTTCACTCAACATAATGTCCTCCAGGTTCATCCATGTTGTCATATGCTTCACGACTTCATTTCTTCTTACAGCTGAATAACATTCCATCATGTGTATAGATCACAATTTGTTTGTCCATTTATTGGTTGATGGGCACCTGTGTTGTTTTCATCTTTTGGCAATTGTGAATAACGCTGCTATGAACATCGGTGTGCAGATGTCTGTTCCTGTCACTGCTCTCAGTTCTTCTGGGTATATACCCAGTAGTGGTATTGCCAGGTCACACGGCAAGTCTATATTCAACTTCCTTAGGAACTGCCAAACAGTCCCCCACAGTGGCTGTACCATTCTACATTCCCACCAACAGTGAATAAGCGTTCTTATCCCTCCACAACCTCTCCAACACTTGTAGTTTTCTGTCTTTTTAAGAGTTGCCATTCTAATAGATGTGAAAGGATATCTCATTATAGCTTTGATTTGCATTTCTTGAATTGCTACTGTTGTTGAACATTTTTTCATGTGTTTTTTTGCCATTTGTATTTCTTCTTTGGATAAATGCCTATTCAAATCCTCTGCACATTTTTTAATTGGGTCCTTTGTTTTTTTATTGTTTAGTTACAGCTACTGTCCTTTTAATGGGCAGGAGCCTGGGGTGCTGTGCAGCTTGGAGTGCTTGGGATAGTCCTGCACAAGGGAAAATTATTCAATATGCGGCATGACATTTGAATGTCTCCCTGCACATTCCTGTAAGGGAAACACCAGCTAATAATTATCTATATAATTATATATAAATATAATAAATATTGGCTATATAAATAAAGTGTTTTTTTTTTTTTTTTTGCATGGTTTCAAACTTCAGTGAATGTTCTAGGATTCTATCTACCATGAAAATCAAGGGAAGATCATACTTTGTTTTGTTTGGAAATTTACTAAAAATTGTTCATCATTTTGCAGTATCACGTTTCAGAACTCAGTGCACTCATGGCATCAAGCCTTTGCTTTCAGGGTGCTTCTTCATTTAGGTAAAAGCAGTCATCCAACTACCTGAGCATTTACATGTTGGAAATCATCTTAGTTTTAATTCCCCTTTGCATTACACAAAGGCATTATATTGATTTCTTCAGTTTTATATATAGGTAAGTTATATTATTTATGAATTTCATTTCAGGAGAATAAATGAGGTGTTGCAAATTACTTGTTATTGAAAAGGTATTTAGCTCTCAGAAAGTTGAAAACTACTGTTTCAAAGCAGTAGCTCTTAACCAAGAGTGCACATTAGATTTGCCTGTGGAAGTTTCGAAAATGATCATTGTGAATCTGCCTTAGAAATACTAATTTATTTGTTCCCTAGGAGATTTTAGGAACTCTGCTTTTTCACGCCACAGCCAACTTAGAAAAAGATACCGACTGTCTTGCACAATGGAGTGAATGAAGGAGGCTGCTCCAGGCTGTAGGTGGCTGTTTCTGGGGAATCTGGTTGCCCCGGTCTTGTCCTCCTTTGCAAATGGAAGCGCTCTTGACACTTTGGATGCTTGTTAAAAATTCAGATTCTTGAATCTTCTCCCAGGGATTCTGGTCCTGGTATGTGATCCAGAAATCTACTTCAGTGGGCTCCCTAGATGATTCCATTCCAGGTAATTCTTGGATGACACTTTGAGCAATCTGCTCTAAAGGGTTAGGTCATAAATATTTGTTGTCTGAAAAAGATAGAGAACAGGGAAAGGTCAGTTTCCTTTCTAAGGGTATGTGAGGCAATGCTAAGAGATTTCTGAGGTACAGCAGAGATATTCAACTCCTTCTGGGGCCTTCTCTATCAAGGAGAACAATCTCCTTATTGGAAATGATAGAACAAACACTGCTGAGAAAAGGCTGAAGGCCAAGAAGTGATCCCTTGGCCTCTTTTACATGGATTTAAACTCCAAGGCATGATGTCTATGAACCTGAGAACATTTTCAGATAAAGTATAGATACACTAGGTATTCTCTATACATCCTAAAGAAATGGACAAGTGCTAAAACATTTGAGAGGCAAAAACTCAGTTTTTCGAAAGGAGAGTAAAGGAGGTTGTAGAGACTGGTGAGTTTGAGCAATCTGCGGCCAAATTTTAGAGAATGGTTAAAAGTATTGGGAGAATAGGGAGACTTCACCACGTCTGAGCTGGAGCTGCCCTGGACTGGAATTGCCTTCCAGGCAGATGAAGCCCAATGGGTGGGCCAGGGAAACTGAGGATATGAGGATAGAGGGAGTTTGAAAGTTGTCTGGGTTGGCTGTAAACCCACACATTATTAACATTATTAATATTCCCTAAACGGATGCTTTTGGAACACAGTTGGGGAAATGCTGATGTGCTGGAAACAGCACTGGGCAAGGACTCAAGAAGCTTGGGTTTTCATTTATGTCAGATTTCAGATATCAACAGCTTCTTTCCAAGGTACTCCTGAGGGTATTTACTTTTTCACCCTACAGTGGCTAGGCTAGGAATAGAGATAAAGCCTCTGATCTGATGGTGAGGTCTGGCTGGCTGAAGCCTGATGATTCTAACACTATGTGACAACTGCTGCACTGGAAGTAAGAAGAGGTGCTTTTGGGAGAGTATCTAAATTATTCTGGAGGCAAAGCACCTCTTCCTGGAAGAGGTGATTATCTGAGCAGAATTTATGAGGGTAACTGAAATGGGGCACTGGCAAGAAAGTTGTTTTAGACAGTGGAAGAAGCATGTATAAAGGACGGTTTTAGCAGAGGACGAGGAATGAGGAAGAAGGCTGGGCAAGCACCAGCTCAGAAATTCCATGCTAAGGAGTTTTATTTTATTGATGGCTTAAAATAGTGGGTTGATTCTCCACTTTTGGGATTAACAAACTCAGTCTAGAAGCAATGTAGAGATTGGGATGTAGTTATGAAAAGGTGAGATTGGAGGCAGAGTTTACTGTTTGGAAGGTGTATATACTTAAGTTGAGATTTAGGTGGGCACACACATACCTGCACACACACGCACACACACACACCACAGGACCCTGGTGGCTTGAACAAAATGTACTCTTCTCTTCCATAAAAGAAACACAGAAAGATGATTCAAGTCTTGTCTGGGCCTTCCACAGTGTGGGATCCTGGCTCCTTTGGGCTAGTTGGTCTGCTGTCTCTTGAGCATTTCTCATCTTCTGAAATGGTTGCTTGAGCTTTAGCCACATTCCCAACAGCAGGAAGGAGGACAAAGGGAACCAGAAGAGCAAAAGAGCATGTACTAGCTGTCATTTAAGGATATTTTATAGAAATTGCCACTGGACTCTTCTAATTACAGCTCACTGTCCTTAATATGGTGCCATGGCTACATTTAGCCATAAGGGAAATGCTGGCAATGTAGTCTGTATTCTGGGTGACCGGGTGCCCAGATAAAAAATTGGGGGTTCTTTTACTAAGGGAAGAGAAGAAAATGGATAATGAGGTAAACCACCTAACTCTCTGCCAGAGGCTAGTGCAGGAACGCAAGGAAAAAATGTCAAGGACCTGAACTGAGCCAGTGGGGAAAGGGAAGAAGAGACAATCTGCAAAGAGATTAAGGTGCTAACGTTGGCAGCTGGTTGGATGTGGGAGGTAAGGAAGGGGAAGACACTGCATTCAGCTGGGTGAATGGTGTGCCTTTCAACAACGTGCAGGTTCCAGGGGAAGAGCAAGTTTGGGGATGGGGGCCGGGTAAGCATGATGACATGTTGGGACTTGTTGAGTGTGAGATGCCTGTGGCTCATCCAGATGGAGCTAGCCAGGGGGCAGGTGGGTATACAAGTCTGGGTCAGAGAAGAGATTTTGGAAGTGGATGTGATTGCTCAGGAAGCATGTGCAAAGGGAAAAGAAGATTGAAGAAATTTTAAGTGCAGGCTGAGAGAGGAGTGCCTAAAAGAAATTTAAAAGGCCCAATCAGAGAGGCAGAAGGAAAATCATAACAGAATAATATTAGGGAGACAAGGGAGAGAGAATTTTAATGAGAAAGGAATTGCAGAAACTTGCCATAGAGGAGTCCAGTAAGGTAAAGACTGAGTGTATAGCAATTAGGAGGTAATTGAATGCAATGAAATAAAAAAATACTAATATTTATACATGTATGCGTGTATATATATTACATATGTATATATATTTAATGCCTACATGTGTGTAAATACACACATATATGTGTGTATATCTATGAACATATATATATATATATAACTAGGAAGTTGTTTAGATTAAACCAAAAAATGTTTTTCTTTAATTTTTATATGACTGTTAAAATCATTTAAGGCGGCCAATTTTGGGCTTTTACTCCTGTGATGGGACAGTATCAAGCTACAATCCTGCAATATGTTTACTGCTAAGTGTGAATGTTTTTATGGGGATAGTAGGGTAGATATTTAATGCAAGGACTGGCATTCCACTTTCTTTGAGATTCAGTCTGAAGCTATCAGTGAGGATGGGGCTCTGGTCAGGACTGAAGTGATCCCAGCCAGGCAGGTTGTGGAACTGGGCATCGTGAGTTGTCTTAGTTCCTTTTAGGATATTCCTATACCTAGAGACATGATAATTTCACAGGCACAAAATGATTTTGGAAAGTGGACCAACTTCTATGATATCATTTTAACCCAAGAGTAGATCTCTAATGTCAGATTTGTAGGTTTTCCTTCAAAGACGATATATATATATTTTTTTTCTTTTTTTTTTTTTTCCCTGAAAGCTTAGAAAGAAATTTTAAGTAGAAAGATTTATTCCTGTAGTACACAGAATCCTGTTAATTGTTAAGCAACATTCCCCCCTGCTGGACATAGTCAACATTTTTTAGTAGCAGTTCTCACATTATCAAGTGTGAGTTGCCTTTCCTGCTAGCAGATATCTTTCGACGTTTTGGAGGTCAGTTACTATGCTTTTGTTCTTTCTGCTTAATCTAACCTGGAGATTTATCAATGGTGTACAAATATGCCCTTACTCAGTTGTATCGTAATCTCATTATGAAGATATTATGAAGCAAAGATTTGGAATTTTCATGGTATAAACACATTTTTGAAATAGAAATGTTAACCAGCTATACTTTCAGATGGACACTTTGGTTGATCCTGAGATATAATAATGTTTAAATTTGAGGCACATTAAAATAATGCATGAAACCCAGCCTGGGGTGTTGCTTTTTCTCATTTATAAATTTTGTAAAAACTTTTAAAGAAACCAGTATTATTGGTAATGTAATAATTGAAGGACCAGTATGGAAGGTGCTTTGACATTGGCTGTTTCTTAACTTATAGGTTTTCATTTGTTACATTTGTTTTTGTTCTGTATTAAATTATGGTATACCCCGACAAGATGAATATGATATTTTTCTTAATTTTTAAAATTGACTCCTGAGTTCTCTGCGCCACTATGATAGTGTTGACTAGTGTATGATATATATATATATATATATATATATATATATATATATAATACATGTATACACACATGCACACACAGTAAAAACCTGAGATGTGAATAAAAGCTGTTTTATCAGAAACACAAGCAGAAATGAACATTTTATCAATTTATTATGCAATAGATACTGTGATAGGTACTTTATATATCAGTTATTCTTTAAACCAAAGGAAAATCCTCTGTTATCAGGGGTTTTTCCTCTCCATGTCATAGTTGGGGGCACTGAGATGCACCAAGGTTAAGTAAACTTGACCTCAGGTTACATAGCAAGTGAGTAATGGCACTGGCTGACGACAACTCCAGTGTAACTTCAAAGCCTTAGGTTTTTCCACTATATCATATAGCCTTGCAGAGAATCAGAGCGAGGTACCACTATTTCATAATTGTCAACCAACTAACCTCATATGAAAGTGGGTTGTAAATTCTGACTCTATTATTAACTGGTAGTTTGATATTGAGTAAACTAACCTTTCTGGGCTTTTTTATTTTTTTAAATTTTAATCTTTAAACTGAGGTCTTTGTGTCTTGCTAAGGTTGGGGAATGCCTTCAACCAACCAAAATCATCCCTTCTTTTATCTGTTTAACTTATTGGATTTCTGTGTCTGATACCATTTGAAGTCATAATTTCTCTGTTCAGAAATTTAAAACTACTGGACTATATGATTTCCAAGGTACCACCTAGTTCAATATTTCTTTATGGATATTGCCATAGCAAAATTGCTCCTTGTTTTTTCCCTTTGGAAGGGAAAGAAGGTGTGGCTTGAGGCATTGGATTATTTAGTACCTCTTCAGTTGTAGCAATGGTACTGGTGACAGGGACAGAAAAGGAGGAAAACAAACAGTTGATGAGACAAGTCCTCTGTGTCCCAGAATTCTGCAATATCCAAGTTCATTATCCGTAATAATCCCAGCCTGTCCTTTTTCCTTGCAGTATAACTTCCAATAACACAATCTATGGTCCCCATATCCCAATGGAGGGAAATTATAACATCAGAAATAGGATAGAAGCAAAAAAATAAAACACATAAAAACAGATATAAATCATAATTTCTATTTGCTTTCAACATTGTAGAATTGCAGAAGATTTCTTGGCAAGATAAAAATAACAGTGAGTATCCTTTCAGCCATAGCTAAGTTATTTGTGCCTTCTTCCAACATTTTTTCCCCCTACTTCCATGTTACCCATATATTGAAGTATCCAGTCAGAATTAGTTGAGGTGATAAGACAGTGATATTCATTAGGCCAGGGTAAAATCATAGAGTACAGACAGGAACATTGGCAACTATTTTACAAAACTGTTTTTGTTTCTTAAAAGGGAGCCCCAGCAATTGAGTAGAGGAGAGCTCAAAACAAAACCCACCATAGTAGGAAAAAGCAATTCAGTGAGTTTGCCCAATTGATGGTGGATTGCTAAATATCTGAAATATGGTCCCAAGTTATTCTTGAAACAGCTGGCATGGTAAATCTAGAGTTAGTCTTGGTTAAAGTGAATAGAACAAACAAACAAACAAACAAACAAAAAAACTTATATTGAAGCCCTATTTTAATTTTCTATTTAAGGAATAATGACTAGGGACTTTCTGGTGGCACGTTCTTTAGAAATTGTTGTGAATTTGTATAAATATTTGTGTAGTTCTGATTCTTTAGATAGTAAAAAAAAAAAAAAAAAAAAAAAAAGACAGGAAATAATTTTCTCTTGTTCAGTACATTTAATTACCATAATATTTATTGGGTATTTGCTAGACATCTAGTACTGCTAATCACTGCTTATAAGGAGCTAATGAACTTACAAACAAGAGAACATTCAAACTGGAAACCATTACATAGAACATGATATGTAATTAAATGCTCAACGAATGGTGCAAATCTCATGAGCAGAGGGCAAATTCCATACCAAAGGTCCTGCATAGAGATGACAACATGCTCTTCTAGGGGGACAGGCTATTTGAGATCAGGAGCAGCCTGAGAAATCAGGTTTACGCGATCATCATGTTGTGTAGCATAGAGGAGAGAAACAGGGCAGGGTGAGGAGTGACCACAGGCTTCTCAGAGGATTGCTCATTTGAGCTGTCTTGAAGGATGGATGGTATTTGAATAGGTGGACAGAATAAGCAGAATAGTCTCTTCTAGGAAAAGATGGAATAACTATAGGATGTTGTGGAGACAAGTAAAATATTGACTAAGGTGGAGAAGTGAGCTAGGGTTGATCATGGAAGGCCTTGGAATTGCAGTTTGAAGTGGATGTCCTCAAGAAGCCTTCTTCAGTCACTCTTAGTTTGTCTGACTACCTCTTTCTTCAGGAGCCCCCACTGTACCTTAGAGTCATCCTGTGCTTGAACCAGTCACGTTAACGGCACTAATTCACTTCCGGATTTCTTTCACTAAGTGAGATCGAAACTATATACCTGGTTATCTTGATTGGAATTTGGATACTTTTAAAATTTCTCCAGTCCTCAGTTAACTTATATTCAGGTTACTTGTATAGGTAGCCGACGCATTCATTTCCTACTGCAGCAGTAACCAAATACCAGAAACCCAGAGGCCCCAAACAACACACATTTATTATCTTTTAGTTCTGGAGGTCAGAAGTCTAGGATCAGTCTCACTGGGCTAAAGTCAAGGTGTGGGCCAGGCTGTGTTCTTTCTGGAGGCTCTAGGAGAGCATCTGTTCCTTCCTTTCTCCAGCTCCTGGAGGTGACCACTCTCCTTGGCTTCTGGCACCCATCCAGCAACTCCAACCTCAGCTTCTGTTGTCACATCTCCTTCTCTCTCTGACCCTCCTGAATCCCTCCTGCAGGGATCTTTGTGACTACATTTAGGGTTTACCAGGATAACCCAGGATAATCTCCCCATCTCAAGATCATTAACTTAATCACCTCCACAAGGTCTCATTTACCACCTAAGGTAATAGATTCCCAGGTTCCCAGGATTAGGATGTGGACGTCTCTGGCAGGGATGACAGAGGATTTTTAAACGTTTCTTGTGTGATTCTTTGCTTCCACCCTCAGATGCAAAGATATAAAAATTAAATCCTGTGAGTCAATACATTTAACAAATTTTCTTTGTTTAAAGAAAGATTAAATGAAAGGAAATGCAAAATTCATCCACTATGTGTCATTCATAATGCGTGTTTGCCATTTGCCTGCTGTTGCATTCAAAGGTCTGTTGCTCTGCTGGTGCTTGTTTTAAGAACTCAGCTAACTCATTATTTGTTTTTATCTTTGAATTTGGATGTTAAAGGGAGATTTTACAATTAGTTGCTCATGCTGATTTTTCTTAGCTAGATTGTCATTTTAGGATATGACTCTACCACTTCTGATGTTTGAGGCTTAGCGGTAAAAGAATATGAGTGTTGTCCATAGAAAACCTGTGCCCTCTGCCTCTCATACACATGGCAGTGTCATATCTCTATAGGGAATCAGAGCTTTCCTAGCAAGCCGTAAAATGAAATCTTTAAGTTACTGGTGATATTCCCTCGCTCCTTGTCAACTCCTCATTTGCTCTTAACTATAGATTTCCTCTTTTCTACTATTTAAGATGTATGACACCTTGTTATTAGGATATAATAGTTTTGTTCTCTAAACTTACAAAGAAATGACTACCAGATCCTTTCAGTGCCTCAAAATTTCTTTGAATGCTTGAATTAAAAGGAAAATTGCTTAGATGATTGAGAGCTGTGAGTGCCTAATATGACACCCTCTGAGTCACGGTTTCTTAACTTTACAGGGTTCATGAGTCCCCCAAAATTTTATGCAAAATCTGTGTAAACATGTATTTGGATATTTTTTTTTATTGAGAGGAGCTACATATCTTTCTTAAAGAGGTCCGTTACTGCACAGTAGGTGACACTTAATGACATCTTCACTGTGCAAACATTTACGAACCACTTCTCTGAGACCCAGGTAACGGAAAATTCAGTTTAAGGATTATATTTTCCTAGTCCTACAATTACAAGTGTTACCCCAAATCATTTACACTACAAGGTGCTTCTTATCAAATCAAGTCTTAGTAGTTCAGTTTCTGAATGTGTATTGTCATGGTTGCTTTTGTAAGATATACCTCATAAAGTGAAAATCAAAGGGATTTGCTTTACATTTTTGGTTCCTTTATCCTTTAAAAATGATATATGATAGACTGGGACCATTTGCTCTATCTAATCTTTCTAAGCATGGGAATGGTGAAAGTCGTTTTTAGGTCCATATATCTATGGATTGCCTTGTACAATTTATCAGATTAGTAAAAAAATCATGAATACCTTTTAACATCAGAACACTGTGGTGGCTATTTAGGATACAGAAAGATGTGAGATCAGAAGTAAGTAGGGACGACAGTATGGAATCATGAAATTATAAGAACCAAAAGAAAAGTACAGGCAATATATGTTTCAAGAGTAAAAGGGAAGGCAAGGTCACAGCGAGTTGGGTCAGGCATGGAAGGCTTCAGTGAGAAGTGGTGCTTGAGCTGGGACATGAGAAATGGGAAGATTTACTTGGAGACAATGGAATAACTGTGAGCAAAGGTCCAGAGGTGATCATGTAACTAGGGAGACACTGAAGACATTGAGTTGACCAGTAGAAAGGCAGCATTGAATAGTGGATAAGAGCAGGGTGCAGTCCTGGCTATAAGCTACTTAACTTCGCTGTGCCTCAGTTTCCACATTTGTAAAAGTGCTACCTGTCTTATAGTGTTTTAAATTTAAATTACATGGTATGTGTTATCTTTAATAAGGAAATGCAACAGGCAGTGCCATTAGGATAGCAGTAAGGGAATAAGGTGGAGAGTTAGTGGCCAGATGGCTGAGCTTCCAAGTGTGAAGCTTCCATTGCACTCCTGTGGAGTCAGGATGTGTCACCCTCTCAGCATTCGTGTATGACAGTACTCATGGAGTATTGCCAACCATGGGAGCTCAACTGAGCTTTGATGTCCAGAGTTTTTTATTGGGACTTAATAAAGTAGGAATGATTGGTTGATTGCCCGTATGGTTGAACTCAGTCTCCAGATCACCTGATACCATGTGACCCAAAGCCCCTGTCATAAATCACATCTGTCCAGTGGCCAGAGCCCCCAAGCAACAAAGGCAGGACATTCTAGAGGCCTAGATGTAACTTCTCAGAAGCCAAAAGCCAAGGCCAGACTCCTCTTTGTGTAAAGTTAATTCTTTACCATACAGCAGATGACACTTAATTACATCTTCACTGTGCCTAACGTTTCCAACTTAAAAACTTTTTGTAATGTATACTTCCCAACAAGCTTACTAGGAGAGCTGTATGTATACTCCTTATAAGTCAGTTTTCACTCTAGTGTGTTTCTTTTCCTCCTCAATAATATTTCAAAGTATAAAGGTCCAGGAGGGACTATCATTATTACCAGCTCTTGGTATCTCACACCTCCTTCCTCTCTGCTCATTTGAATGTATTTCCTTGTTATATCTTCTTGGACTTCTGTTTATGGCCTTCCCTTAAGATTAAACATTCAGATGCACCTTATAACTAAACTATAAAACCTAAACTTTTATAACTCTTTTTTTTTTGGCTTTTATAAAGGGTATTTATTTGGTATAAAAGCTTACAGTCCCAAGGCTGTGGAAAGTCCAACTCAAGGCACCAAAAGAGGTGCTTTCTCACCAAAGTCAGCTGCCATGTGTTGAAGCAAAATGGTGGGCAATCTCTGCCTGGTCTCTCCTTACCCTCCTGGCTTCTTCTTCCTCTTAAGCTCCATGGGTCCAGCCTCTTGAGGCTTCATGTTTAAGTGATCCTGTGGTCCTCTCTCTCCTGGCATAGGACTTTTTTTCTTTCTGGGCCTCTATATCAGTCTCAGCTGTTCTGTTCTCTTCCCAGGGTCAGCTGTAAACTTTCAGGCAAATGGCTTATCTCTCCCTGGGGCCTCACTGTTTGTGCCTTCCCCTTTCTGTCACATGGCAGGATCAAAAATGACAGAGCTTTCTCTTCCTGTGTGTCTGTCTGTGTGAACATCCATTTATATCAGACCCAGCAAAGGGGTAGAGACTCAACCTGAGACATAGTCAAATCAAAAGCCCTAATATTAATAGGTAATCTAATCAAAGGCATCTCAGCTGAATTTAATGCAGTCAAAGGATAGCACACTCAGAGGAACAGATCCATTCACAAACAGAATCTTTCTCTTTTTGGGATTCATAAAATAATCTCAAATTGCCACACTCAGTGACCCTGTATTTTCTAAAAGAACAGTGAATGATATTATAAAATCACTTAGGGATAAAAATATATTCAAAGTGTAAGATAGACCAATGGAGTCCACATTGCAATTAACTTTTAAAAAACTGCCACTTTCCAAGTTTTGGTGTAGTATCAAAGAAGAAAACGCACAATTATTTGAAAAAGCTATTAAAATACTCTTATCATTTCCATGTACATGAATTCAACCTATACAGCATATCACATCAGATTGAATGTGGCAGATGTGATAGTCTAGCTATCATCTATTAAGCTAGACATTAAAGAAATTTGCAAAAATGTAAAAACAATGACACTTTTCTCAATACTTTTTTTTTGAAAAGTGATTTCTCATAAAAAATTTTATGTTAACATGTAATGATTTATTATTATTATTGTTAAATAAGTTAATAGTTTAAAATTTTTCAGCCTTTATTTCTAATATGGCAAATATAAAAATTATCCATATTAACAAAAGCTCTTTGAGGTCCTCAATATTCAAGTGTAAGTGGATCCTGAGAACAAAAATTTGAGAATCACTCTAAAACTTTTATAACTCTTAACACCAAATTCTACAAAGGCCTGTAAGGAATAATGGAAGTTGATATTGATTTTGTTTTAAAGATATGAAAGTCAGACTTAAAAAAATAAATGAATCTGAGATAGGAAAACTGGCTTCTTTTTTATTAGAATTTGCTCAGTGAAAGTCAGTTATTTCAAATGAAGGAATTATTGTTACCAGTACTAATAATCTTCTTGTCTTGTTTGTAGATTGTTAGTAATAAAAAAAGCTAACAGTAAAATATTTCAGGTAGTATGGTGATTTTAAAATTGCATTATAAAATCATGGTCTATTATATTTAAAAAACTTGTAATTCTGAGATTTTATACTAAATTGGTTAGTAACAATTGGCTTGCCTAACCATTTGTATTACATAGTTTGAATTTTTTAACAGTAACACATTATATCAAATAACTTACTATCCACAGTCTATTTTCAAACTAAATGACAAAGTGCTAATGATATTAAAGTCTGAAAATCAGTTACTGATGTGAAATTTCATTCCTAACGAATAAACAATTATCCATTTATCTTAAAACTTTAACATTCAAAATATTTTAGAATTCAATTTCATACTCTGTTCATTAATAAACATTGGTTGCAGGTGGTAGATCTACTTTTATTTATAAAATAGTTCTTTAAATTTTAATGAAAAAGTAAATTTTATAAATAGAGCCTTTTGCCATTTTTGCTTGGCTCACCTGTCAGTGATGTTTCTAGAAAAAAATTATCTTTCACAGAAGAGGAATAAACAGAATATTGATTTTTGAATATTCTAATGATTCTCTTCTCTGAATATATTCTGGTTGGTATTATCTATTTTTCAAGGGTGATGGCAGCTTTATCAGATTACATTTCAGAAAAAATACAAAAACAATTGAGAGGGGGGCGGATGTGGCTCAAATGGTTGGGCGTCCCTCTGCCATATGGAGGGACCTGGGTTCGATCCCTGGGGCCTCCCGGTAAAATAAAAAAAAATAAATATAGAAGGTGCATGGGACGCCAGGCTCTGTGTGCCAGTGAGCCGCCAGGCCCCGGGAGCCATGCAGCAAGATGATGACATAACAGGAGAGAGACGCAGGGGAGAGACAAGACGAGATGCTCCGAAAAGCTCTGAAAACCAGTAACTGAGGTGGCACAGGTGGCCAAACACCTCTCTCCTACATCGGAGGTCTCCAGGATCGAATCCTGGTGAAGACTGGAGGAGGATGAGAAGAGATGGCAGGGAACAGACACAGAGAATTGCTCAGCAAATGGACACAAAAAAACAGCAAATGAGGAAGGGGGGGTTTAAAATGGATAAAGTAGATAAATAAATCTTTAAAAAAAAAAAAAAAACAATTGAGAATTTCAAGATGGCACTCCTAACAGAGTTCTGGACTCAAATGCTGTTTCAGTGCTATTTTTAGAGATGGTGCCTCTGAGGGTCTAGAGAATATTAACAAATTTAGTTTTTGAGTTTTTACTTTAGAAATGGTGAGTTTTAGGGTGTCAGAGAAAGTGTTTAACTAAACCTATATGAAGTGCTAGCCATTTGGAATTGAGACATTGGTGTGACAGTCGAGACACATTTTCATTTCTTCATGGTCACTAGTAGGTGCGGTTAAGGGGGACCACGTTAATTAAATAGTTTTATAATTGCAGTAACTATATTGAGCATCCCCATTAGCTTAGTAGCATGCAGATTGGACATATGATCCATTCAGGGGTTGGCAGAGAATGAGATGAAGGAGGGCATTTCATGTGTCATCACATGGACTGACCCATTCAACTCTTTGTTGTTCTGTTTTTAATAGGACAATCTAGCTAAGCATTGAAGCAGTGTTTGCTTTTTCTTGTTTCCCTTAGGAACATCCATTGCCTTTTCCTTGGCATTGGAGAGGATGCAATTGAGAGGATATAATGGTAGAAAAATGATATGAAAACTAGTTCAGCCTTTGAAACCATTGGGAAATTGTAACTTTTACTGTGTATCAGTTAGGACTATGTAGATAATAGAAACCTGAATAGAAAACCCGAATTAAATAACCTGAACTAGAGGTTTATTTCTAATGTAATAGAAATTACATTATAATTTCTATTTAATATATCATAGAAAACCTGAACTAGAGGTTTATTTCTAATGTAAAAGAAGACGTGGAACAGAAGGTGTGTGGTAGGTATGGGGGCTCTTTCTTTCTTTTTCACCTCCTGAGCTGGTGGTATGGTTTAAGATGGCTGTTTAAGTACCAGCCACCCTTCTGTATCCCAGGCAGAAGCATGGAAGAAGTTGGAGAGGGCAAAAGGGTGCATGCCCTGTATCTTCCCCTTGTAAAGAACTTTCTTAGAAGGTATACCCAACAACTTGAGCTTATGAGTCTTTGGGAAGTGGCAATTCATGAATTGGTAAATATTTGTATGAAGCCAACAAAGGTTGTCCTTTATGTTTTTCCAGCCAACTCTGAGACAATAGCAGTTCTTCTTGGAAGAGGTTCTTAAAAAAGGAGGAAGCTGGCAGTTTTAGTTAAAAATGTGATAATACTAAAAGCAATGGTAGTTATAGTAACAACAATAATAATTAAGCATTTATTATACATTGGTTTCAATTCGGAGTGCTTTATATATTTATAGTCTAACTTATTTAGTCCTCAGGAAAACCCTATTATTATCTCCGTTTATTCGGATGAGGAAATTGAGACCCAGAGCAGTTAAAAAAACTTGCTCAAGGGAACATAATTGGAAAGTGATGGAGCCCGGATTACAAATCTAGATCTTGTTCTCTAACCGCATTTTTTTTTTTTATTTATTTTTTATTTTTTTATTATGGGTAAAAATCAAAATTCTCACAATACATACAAACATTTGCAAAATGATATGTAAATATATATGCATATATGTGTATTTGCTTACATTTTGGGCCACACTGTGGGAGATGTTTGTGTTGGATGTGGTGGGAGGTGTGGGAGGTGGGCAACATGGGAATCCCAGTAGGTTCCGCATTTTTTGTTCTACTATTTAAAAACGCTGAAGCTCAGAGATAAGGAAACTAAAGCTGAAAGATTTTAAGCCATTGGCCTAATGTCTCATAAGCAGTCAGCACTAAAATACGGCTCCTTGGTCTTATTTCCATTCTTCCAGTATGCTTTTTCTAGGTGTATCCATTAACCTTTATTCTCTTATATTTGGGCCAGCCTTCTAGCTGGCTATTTTTTTTTTTTTTTCTTTTGACTTTCTGTGGTTCTAAATTCCAAACATTATTCCTTTAGAATTCTTTTTCTCTTTTCTTGGTAAGGATGCCCTCAGGAGGCAATATAACTTAGTGGATGGGGGAGGGGAGTAGACTTTGGAGGCAAAATGCTTGTGTTTGAATTGTGGTTGGGACAGTTCTTAGCCATGTGATCTCAGGCAAAGTCATGAAACCTCTTGTGTTTGAGTGGTTTTGTCTGTAATAGTACCTGTCCCCCAGAGCTGTTGGGAGAAATACACGAAGCTGTTTTTAGTTCAGTGCCTGGCACATAGTAAGCATTATGCACTAATTTTCTATTCTGGCTATATTATCATTTATCAGAAATGTATGCCCCCCATTTTTTTCCTCTCTTTTAAAAAATTTTATATTTATTTATTTATTTATTTTATATTTATTTATTTTAAAGAAGCTTTAGATTACATAAATGTTACATAAAAAATATAGGGGATTCCCATATGCCCCATTCCCTCCCCCTCCCACACTTTCCCACATTAACATCTCTCATTAGTGTGGTACATTTGTTACCATTGATGAGCACATATTGGAGCATTGCCACTAACTGTGGATTATAGTTTACATTATAGTTTACACTCTGTCCCACGCAATTTTGTAAGCTATGACAAAATATATAATGGCCTGTATCTGTCATTACAACACCATGCAGGACAATTCCAGTGTCCTTAAAATGCCCCCATTTTACACCTATGGCTTTCCTTCGCCTCTGTGGCCACTACCTTTTTATCAACGATACTAGTTCTTCCATTGCTATAATAATAAGTCTATAGTAGAATAATAGTAAGTCTACTTTAGTCCATTGTTCATTCCCCAATCCTGAGGATTTTGGGATAGTGATGCCCACTTTGCCTCATTGAGAGGGGTATGCCCCCAATTTAATCTAATACATTTCCTGTCATCTATTAGGCACTCAGCAAATTTCTATGGAAGAATGAAAATAACTGAATTGCTTTGCATTGTTGCCTCTGCTTTTCAGTCTGGTTGGACTCTTAAGTTTATGGAGGATGCATTATTTAAAATGTGTATTAACCCCTATTACCAAATCTCAGAATCCGTACTACATTATGCCACTCCTCTTGTGCTACTTTTCATCTCAGTTTTCTCATCTATAAAACTAGTAGTTTTTGCACTTAGTATTTTTATTGAGATTGTTTTAAAAGGCATTGCATGTATCCAAGGTATTAGTGATGTCAAAGTTTATGCCATAGTATTTTAAAATGGATGCTAACGTCTTTAAATCTCTGCATGTCACAGTTCCAAGTAATATCAATTACCCATTAAATATTAATTTAATCACAGGCACAGTAATGTGATCATCAGTAAAATGACTTTAGATGGTAACGTCATTTAGCAGTGAGATAAGGACACACAGAGCAAGATTCATGTCATTCTAGAGCACCTTCTCAGCATTATATTAGCATTTGCCTTTCCCATTTAAATAATACAATAATTAAATCCCCCCTTTAAAAAAAAAAAAAACAACCCAAAACAACCATTCATCTCCTTTCGCCTCAGAGAAAATGCTGCATAATACGAACATGACATCCCTACCTCTGATGTCACCGAGCATGGTACAATCCTCTCGGAGCCTTTGCCCGGCTTTCCTGCCCCTGCACTAGGGAAATGGTTACATTAAAGCTAACTCCCATCATCTCAATTATCTCCTTGGAAGTAGTTTTCACAAATCTAGAAAAAAAGCCCTACGGTGGCTGTTTTCGGTAAGCTACGAAGGTAGAGAGCGACCGAGGCAGAAAGAGGGAGAGCAAGCGAGAGAACGAGCTGCTTAGCCTTTGTGAGAGGGGACTGGAGCCTCAGCTCCCCTCATCTCGGGTTCCTAATGCTCAAAGTGCTTCCATTTACATCACCGTGTGCAGTGCAGGGCAAAAGGGGCTGCCAGGAAATCTGAAACTAATTTGCTTCCAGTTGACTGGAACAGCAGATTTTGAGTTAGCTTGCTTCTTTTCTAGCTAAATTTTCTCAAGCGTTAAACTGATGAACTGGGCATTTTCTATGATCAATGGGTAACTGCTGGAGCTACAGTAATCTCTGTGAGTAACCTCTATTTGTAGGTCTATGCAGGCAAATATATTTTTATATAGCTATCTCTTGTAAAATGCTGCTGTGAAATGATCCGTCTGTATTATTGACTGTTTTTGCTTCCTAGTCTTGTCTTTTGACTGTCCCGGTGGAGACCCCCTGGGGCTAGACCAGATTTTGCTGAATCCTAACATACAAAACATACTGCATTTATTCAGGGATGCCCAAGCCAACCGATCTTTTAATTCCTCAGTCATCAGAAAGATGCCCCTTCCCTCTGAATGCCTTTGCCCACTACTTTACCTGGCTTTAACCTGGAATGTTTATTTTAGCGACTGGCACTGGCTTTTCCAAAATTTTTATTTTTAAATAGAAAGCAGATACGTTTCTCTTACCTGTAATCTTAATTTCTTTTCATTGCTTTTTTATTCAACCATCTTTCCTGGGAACACAGAATTCTGTCACTCGATTTTTGCTCCCTGGTTTTGTTATATATTATTTAGAAAGAAAGAAGGAAAAAAGGCTACCGCTGTAGTTTTAGAGAGACATAATATTGTGGTGCTGGGTGGGATTAGGGGAGGAGTTTCTCTTAAAGTGCTCAAACTCCTTTACATCTGCATCTCTGAAACAGTGTCTGAATATCTTATAAGAGGACAAGCTTACTTTCGTGGGTAGCCCCAAAAGGTTCTGTGAACAAAGTAGTTGAAGATGAGGTAGTCTTTACTGGAAGTTTATAACTGGTATTTTAATTCCTTATTTTACACAGGAAGGTATGTTTTTGCCTGTCATTTGAAAATACCAATTTCATAACAACTCAAAATTTTTTTCTCTCTCACCAGGGAACTGAGTTAAACTTTCTGTAAATCCTGCATTTTCAGATATACTGGTAATTATTTCATGTCAGCTTGCAACCTGAATTCTTAGCAAGCCCGTTGTCCTCGTATTGAGCAAGAAAATTTTTGAATGCAGATGTGGATCGGCAAAGGCTTACTGAAAAACTGGAGGCTGCGAGGTTGCTTGCTTCCCACTGCGTCTAACATCTGTCTTGACAGTTTAAGGAGATCCACAGCTGTAGTTGATTATACTACTAGCCCCTCCAGCTGCTTGGTGTTCATAATTTTTTTTTAAAGAATTATAAAATACTTTGTAACAATTATTTCAGTTTCTTAAATACTAAGATATTTCATAAAATATAAGAAACAATTTATATTAATACTACCTTAGTCGGGTTAACTTTAGCAGAAGAGAGCTTACTGTGAACAAGACTGGAGTTAAACTTTTTTGCTTTTCAAAAACTAAAACTAAAACCATGAAGTCAGTGAAGAAAGGGAAAGTTTAAAACTGAATTTTTTAAAATGTGGATTCTTAGACAGGAAGAGGTGGAAGATGGGCCGGATGGATAAAATCAGAGGAGAAAAGGCAAAGCCAAAAAGAGAAGCATGTGTGGCTAAAAGAAAAAAAGAAACAAAAATTATAAGAGATGGACAAGGGACACAGAAAAGTGGAGAAATCTATTGTTGGAACAAAGGAAAACAGCTTTAAGAAAAAAATAATTTGAATGATAAGCTCAGATTCAGCTCAGGCAATGTAGTATTTCTTCTCCCTGACAAGTAAAGCTGCCTGCCCAGTTGCAGAGACTTGGGCTTGAAATTAATGCGCTAATCCTTATCTCACTCACTTTACCTCTGTCTGCTGTCTGCCCTGAGGCTTCTTAGCATGCACAGCTTCCTCTGAAATGCAGTGGAATGGTAAACTAGTATTACTTCCCCAGGGATTAGCACTGACTGAGAAAACCTGGATTCAGAATCATTAGTATGTGAAATTTAGTTCAAGGTAAGAACAGCTGTAACCATTAATCACTCAGAGCAAGAGTGTCTAATTAATGGAGCAGTCTCTATTCAGGTGCACATGTTAAAAGCTTGTGTAATGGGTGGCAGGCCTTTTCCTGCTTTTCTTCTTCCTTTTTTTTTTTTTTTTTGTGCCACATACACATATCTTAAATATCCATGTTTTTAGAGAGTTATGACCAGGTACAGATAATATTCAGCATCCTCGACTACATATTGTAGGCTTTCCCACAATGTAACTTTTATTAGGGTGAAGAACGGGTCCCAAAATATAATGTACTTAGATTACTCATTTAGTAAGTTCTCATTACTCATGCTCATTTTCTGTTATTTTTAATCACACTGAATATCTTTTCTGTTATTTGGTAAAAATACATCAGGTTATCCTCCTGCATTTTTTTTAAATACTTTTTTTTCTATTGCAATGTGATCTGATTCTCGCATCACTGTGTTTCTGGAAAGGTTTATATATTATTGGGCATAAAAATGTTGATCATTATTTCTCATAGTTAAGGATCATTGTCACTTATTGGTGAAATGCATTTGAGATTCTTAGCTCTGCATGACTTGCTTTTTACATTTACATTGTAAATTGGACCTTTGTCTTTCTATTTGCTTTGATTTATGGAATTTCAGAATAAAGGGGATAAAACAGTCACCCTTCCCTCCCATCTTTGGGACTGATTTCCTTCCTTGCACGCCAAGGGGAGTGTATCTTAAAGCTTGTTTCTGTAAACTTTCCAGTGTTAAAATAATTTAAGAATTTATAGTTCTCCTTTCATACTAACCAATAACACAAGTGTAAAGGTGTTTGTAACTGATATTTATTAGGTGACAGAGAACACCAAGAAAGTTACTGCATGGAAAAGAGAGGGAACAGACTTTTAGTGGCTAGGTTATTCATGATTTATTTGTAAGGGTTGAAAATTTGATGAACTGTACTCCAAGAAAATATATTATAAACCTTTACTGCACTCTTGATAGTGCTTCATCAGAGTGAATTTGCCCATGTATTTTTATTTAGAGGTCATATAGATAACGCCATGAACATTAGTAGCCTGAGAAAATGCCCCATTTTTTAAAAATTGAAAACTTTCCCTTTCTCCTAGCCCTTTTCCTTAAGCTACAATATAATTCTGCTTGTGTTTAAGGAGGCTTCTGCCTTTTGTTTCTCTTTTGAGGGTCCAGATGGTATCCTGTTATAGGGCATTCTTCATCCATTGATTCAACTAATATTTCCTTTTTGGTACGTACTGTTCTAGGCTCTGGGAATATAATGGTAAAACAGAGAGTTCTTGCCTTTTAGAGCTTATATTGTAGAGGCAACAAAACAGAACGAGGCAAAATAAATAGCCCAAAAATCGTTTTCTAAAAACAGCTGGGCCCAGGTTCTAGGGGATGTGGGTTCTCCTGAAGGCTGGGACTTCTCTACACATAGAGGAGGTAATCACACTCTTTTGGAAACCCACATCCTACTATTTGGCATCCCTCATGGTAAACTCTTTTACTTGCTTTAAATTTCAGCCTCCAGTGACCAAGGTTGCAGTAGAGTTGCCAAATACTTCTTGATATGTTTACTTCTTTTGAACTGTTTTCTTTTAAGAAGTTCGTTGGTCAGAGCGGAAGAAAATCGGTTTCATTTACTGGTTCTCAAAGAATATCATTCCCGGAAGGGCCTTGATCTCCCCACAGCCCTTCCTACGAAGGAAGCTCGTAAGAAATAGGGAGCGAAAGTCCTTCCTCTTCCTCCCTTCCCTTTCCCGCCTGCCACGTTACACATGTTTGTTCCATTCAGAGGAAAAAGTAAGCCCCGTAAAGCTATCAACTCTTATTAATTCAGATTCTACTCATGTATGGTTTATATTTAGGCAGGTGCTGAAGTTCTTTTTCTATACTTAGCAGATTCCCTTGTCGTGGATACGAGCCGGAATTTGGGCAGGACTAATTGAGTAAGAGTTTCTAGGGGTGAACTGTTTGGAGTTGGATTCTTATATAAGAAAGGTAGAGGCTGAAAGAAAGAAAGGGAAGCCTTCAGGAAGTTCTGAGAGTTGCCCAGTAGTTGGATGGGGCCAGAGCCGTGTATTTGGTGGCCACATCTTGAAGTCAGAGAGGGGTGGGAGCATGGGATGAAGTGACAGTGGGTGTGGATCGTGGCTACATTAGAGTGACACCGTAGGTGCAGCGACCCTTGTACCTTTGTCCCCGTCCCTTCTGCCTTTTTCCCCTGTTCAGGCCCTCATCAGCTCTCACCTGTGCTATCATTGTTACTCCTGAGTCCCCTTCTGTCTGTATCCTCTTCTTTAAACCTCCTTCACAGGACACCACGGTGATCTTCCTAATGTGCCAAACAGACCTCTCGTGCTGTGGCAACATTCAGTCGTAGGTGATCAATCCATTTCTGATTTACTGAATGAGTGAATGAATTGTTTGTTGAATGAGTGAATGAATTTTGGCAACGGTGGCCATTTAAGGGGATATGTCCATGGCTTTGTTTAAAAGGGAACAGAAAAAAAAAATTAACGTGAAAGAAGAATTTGGTCTTTTAAAAAATATCATCCTAGGACGAGTATCAATTTTGAAACAAAAGGAATAAACCAGAAATTCCAAGTAGAAGATCAGGATTAATAATTTTACAAAGTTTTGTATTTAACTTTAAGGACAATATTTTTAAGTGGTGAAAAGAAACACAAATAGCAAAATTAAACTGCTCTTGGAGGCTAACAAAGGAGCTTTATTTGAGAGGAAAGGGCTGCTGTTATGCTGAATCCTGCCACAAGATCAAACAACACAGGATGTTTCATTAAGGCCCCTTCTACCCAGAAGCTACAGCAAGAAGACTTTGTCCATTCTTTATTATGTTTGTTAACATTACTGCTATTAGAAATGATGCTCTTACAACTCAGAGACCTCTGAGTTTTTTCCCGGACTCTGGTCCTGGCTTTTAATTCTGATATATTTTGTTGCATTTCATCTCTTTTACCTTGGTCAAGTTATCTAGCTTCTCAGAACCTTTATTTCCCCTGATCTATATCAGTCCTTAATTAGTTAAAAATAAATGAAATATACTACAGTACACATATTGGAACAGAAAACTTAGAAGAGCAGAATTTATTAGAATAACTGTGCAAACTATTTTTCACGCAGGGATTTGCTTTAGCCCTTCTCCCTTTTATCTGGTCCCACAGTTTTTGATCTGTTCCAGTTAACATATCACAAGCATTTTCCCACAACTGATATATATGTTGTCTCCTTTCTGAGGTACATTTCAATGAAAAGTAATAAAATAAAAGCAGAGTAGGGGAATAATTGAATTTCTTTGAAGTCCCTTTCCTGATTGTGAGTGTGTATATGCATGTGCGGTAACTTATCTTTGGGCCAGTGTTTATCTTCATGGTTGTTTGATAGATGGCAATTTAAACTGTTAGAACAAACTGGTTTCCCAAAGGATAATGCTTAACTTTTCTTTCCCCTTTTCAATGGAGTTCACTCTAGTATGTTTTGGTGATGAAGCTTCAATGATCACTATAGTAGTTTTTTTTTTTTTTTTTTTTCCTAAAGCACTTAGTGATGGATTAAAATTTGTAGCCTTTTGAAACCTTAAGGTGTGAACTACCATCTGTTAATTCATTTCAGGTATATCTGCTGTATGTAACATACATCTAAAATTCTTTTGACATTTGTGAGGAGGATAGGTGGCTTCCTTCTAAGAAGAGTTCATGAAGGGGAGGGGAGGGTCTTTGAATTAGGTCTTGAAAGATGAAAAAATTTTATCATATATAGATGGGAAGAAAAAGTATGTCAGGTGGAGAAAAATGGTTGAGCAAAGGTAAAGGAGTAGGAATGTTCTGAGTCTATATGTGGTTCACTTTATTTTCAGGATGTATTAGAATTAGAGGAACTTGTCCAGGGTATTTGTGTGCTGCCCTCTTTTTTTTAGTTTGAGAAAAAATGGCATGAAAGAGGAGGGCAGGGGAAGGGAGAGGAGGGGACAAGGATTGGAAAATATAGATTGGGACTAGACTGTATACCCTAACTTGTAGATCAAGGAATTTGGACTTCAGACTTTATTCTGTAGCAATGTAAAGCTTACTGAAAGCAACATAAATTTGTGTTTTAGGAAGAATTTCGTCTATAAGATGAAAGGGGAATATGAGGCTTGACATTGAATAACTATTTCAGAGATTTTTTCCAAAATTTCAGGAAAAATATTGAAGACAGAAAACTAGGGTAACGCTGTCCATAAAGAAGGGGGGAGGTGGGGGGGGCGGCTAAGAGGCCTGTAAAGCATAAAGGTAGAATTAATGACCTCTGATTTTTTTGGTTGTATTGTGTTATATAAATATATTATTCCTTGGATTCCGTTTTCTCACCTGTTATGTTAGGTGGCTGAATTAATTTGTAGACCCTTTCAACCTTTGAATTTTATATTTCATGATCCTAGAGTTTTTGTAAAGATAGATATATCCCAGTTTAGAGAAATAATTTAGAAACTGTTGTAAATTAGAGGAAATGTTTCTCACTGTGCATCAAGTACTTCTCTAGCAACTTTTTGCAGTTTTACTTTGCTGAAAGAAGAAAAACATCCCTTTTGTTTTTTAATTTTTTCTTTCATAGCATTTTAACAAAATTTTAGCTTTAAAATTTCTTTTGTTGACAAAACTCAAGTCTTCTGAGTGACAAAGGGAGTGAAACGTTAAAGTTTTAAAAAATTGTGAAATGTGGAAAAATTTTTAAAAAATAAGTGTAAAAAGCTTTAAAAAGATATGAAGTATAAAGGTATGAAATGCTTTCCAGTTAATTCTTTGATGATACCAAAACAAGACAAAAATATCACAGGAAAACTACAGATCAATATCCCTTATGGATATATATGCAAATATCTTCAACAAATTACTAGCGAACTGAATCTAGCAACATCTAAAAAGAATTATATACTATGACCAAGTAGGATTTATCACATGATTGCAAGGTTGGCTCAATATACAAAAATCAATTAATGTAATATATCATATTAATAGAATAAAGAACAAAAACCACTTGATTATCTCAATAGATGGAGAAAAATCTCAACCTGATAAAGGAATCTACAAAAACCCCATAGCTAACACCATACTTAGTAGTGAAAGATTGAAATCTTTTCCTGTAAGATTAGGAACAAGACAAGGACAGCTACTTTCACCACTTCTAGTCAACATTGTGCTAGAGGTTCTAGCCAGAGCTGTTAGGCAAGAAAAAGAAATTAAAGGCATCCAGATTAGAAAGGAAGAAGTAAAACTATCTTTATCTACAGATGACAGGACCTTATAGATATAAAATCCTAGGGAAGCCTCAAAAAGCTGTTAGAACTAATAGCAAGTTCGGTAAGGTTTCAGGATATAAGTTCAAGATATGGTCAATATATGGTAATTGTATTAGCCAGGGTTCTTCAGAGGAACAGAATTGAAGGAGTATAATATAGGAATTTGCTCATGCAACTGTGGGAATTGGCAAGTGCAAATTCAGGAGGGCAGGCCACAAAGCTAGAAACTCCAATTAAGGTGAAATTGTACCCCCCAGGAGAGTTGCCTGGCTGAATAAGAGGAAGAAATTCTTTCTAACTTCTGAAACCCTCTGTTCTCACTTTGAAACCTCCTTCTGACTGACTGAGTGGACTCCCTCATTGTTGAGGGCAATCTCCTTTGTTAGTTGTAGATTCAATCAGCTGTAGATGCTATCAACTGACTATAAATGCCAATCCATCCAGGAAATACCCTCTCAGCCACAGGGCATTGCTTGCTTGACCAAACACCTGAGGACCATAACCTAGCCAACTGACACATGAAATTAATCATCGCAGCAATCAAGTGCATTTCTATACACTATCAATGAACAATCTGAAAAGGAAATTAAGAAAATAATTTCATTTACAATAATATCCAGAAGAATAAGATACCCAGGAATAGATTTAACAAAAGTAGTACAAGACTTGTACACTAAAACCATAAAACACTGTTATATGAAGTTAAAGATCAAAACAAATGGAAAGAAAGCCCATGGACATTGTCAAGATGTGAATACCCCCCAGTTGATTTACACATTCACCACAGTCTCAATCAAAATTAACCTTGTTAATATACTAAAAACCACTGAATTATATACTTAAAAGGGAAAAATGATAAGTTTTACCCCATTCTTTATTGAAAAGAAGATGTTAATATGCTACCTAGGAAGAGGGATCTTCATTATTCCTAGCTATCTTCCCTTTCAAAATCAGCTTTCCGAAAAGCTCTTTGGACTTTAGCCAGCTATGTCCTATTAGTTCTGTCTTGTGACCACATCACAGAGAAGTGCTTCTGGGATTCCACCGACGCTTGATTGGTGTTTAATTTTAAAAGTATGTATTAACTTACTTAAAAATGTAATATGAAACAACATACCCTCTCAGATGTATACTTATTTATCAAATTTTAACATGTGTTTTTAACTCATGCTTCCAGGGGACCCCATTTTGTGCATGTCTTGGAGTCAAGTGTTTCATGCCAGTCATCTCCCTGTAGTTACTTACTGAGTACATTTAGCAAATATTACTAATTAGGAAGGTTGTAGCTCTGCAGTGGTTTAAAAACAACGACAACAACAAGAACAAATGTAGTAAGTACACTATAACATTTCTAGTGTTGATCAGGTTTTAGTAACCAAAACTAGGCTTGAAAGGAAATCAGATACTGGGGCTGATAAGATTGTAACTGTCATCCATCAATCCCCAAATTAATTTTTTTGTTTATCGGAACGTCCCCTGATTTCCACTTTAATAAGAAAAGGTTCTAAATTTGATATAATATGGTAAAATATATGCTAGTATCGCTTTATCTGTTTCCTGTATTGGGGCATAAGAAATCACTTAAATTGTAGGCAGTTGAGATCCTGGAAATTTTTCTCAACCCATTAAGTTTCCTATTCCATCTTGGTTTTACTCTCCTTCTCCAAGGATGTATTAAAAACCTTATTTTTCCCCTCACGGAAATCCAACAGCAAAAGGGAGGCTTCTGGTTGCAAAAAATACTTATTGATTTTAAATAGGTTATATGATTTTTCTGTGGCTCTGTCTCTGAGATTGCACTGAACAAATGTTATTGGCTGGGCCTTAAAGCTATTTGGTTTTGTGCCCAATATAAACATTGTAGTTGTTCCTTCACAGGGGTGATATTAGGAAGGTGATCCATATCCTTATTTTAATTTTTTTTTTTTTTTTTGCATTTGAATTATATGGGTTACTGAATCCTCGTGTGTGGGACTTAATCAGAAGTGAGTCTAAATATGACATGTGTGATTGATTAGAAGGCCTCCTTCTATACCAAAATCTTTGTGGTCACATTCACATAGGCTAAGTGGAAGGGACCCCTGGCAAGGGTATGAATTGTGTGTGTTGCAGGGTGGTGGGAAGAAGGAGATAGTGAAAAAGAGCAAACAAATATTACTGAGGGCCTAATATGTGTGGATATTTTTTAATCCACTGTGGAACCTCTTTTTTCAAAACAAACCATGTGTCCATTCTGTTCTGTTCATAGGTGATCATGGAGGAAGCACTTTACTCCCACAGAATGTTACGAATGAATTTCCAGAATACGGGACCATGGAGGAAAGTGGAGAAGGCCTACAGGCTTCGCTCGAATTTGATGTGGAGTCTCTGCCGTGCTGCCCACAAGGACAGCAGGGGGCCCGGCTTCTTGCCAGCCACCCCTCTGGGCTCGACAGTGTTACAGAAAGACCAAACGATGCCAGAGAGGCTCCCTCCCCAAGTCACCTCAAGGAACAAAGTTTACAACCCCTGGACTCTTTGATTTCAGCGCTGAAAGCCACGGAAACCAGAATAGCTTCAGGAACGTTACAAGCTCCAAAGGTACTGGGCAAAGACTCTGTTTCTAGATTTTCAGATCAGCAGGTCGGGTATGAGCTGGACACTGCCGGTTGTAAAACACAGGGAGCAGACCAACTAATCCCTGCTGGCCAAGAAAAATCCCCAGGCATACCTCTTTCAGCTGAAGTAACAACTGAGGAGAGTTTTTATTTGAGCATCCAGAAGGATCTGACTGCACTGCTAACTGGAGCACCACAGCCAGAGCTTTCCCAAATAGCCAATAATGGGAGAAAAGGGGCTCTGTGTTTGCAGGAGCCAGTTTCTCTGACATCCACCATGGAGAGACCAGCAGCAGCCTACCACTCAGTGGGTGGTGTTGGGTTTTTGAGAGAGAGGAGGTCTGACCTGGGGAGAGAGCATCCTGGGGTGTGTGATCGAAGCAGCTCCACCGGGCGCCCAGGCCGGGTGAAACATGTGGAATTTCAAGGGGTGGAGATCCTGTGGGCAGGAGGGGAGAAGAGTGAGGCAAGGTATGCGGTAGATTTTGAGACATCATTGGCATGGACCGCCTCTCCTGAAAGCAAAGAGGTTTCCCAAGTTCCAAGTCACCTCATTTCATCTGCTAGTTTGTGTAATTCGATTGGTTTAACTGAGAGTGTGTGGGATGAAACCTGGAAAGCTCCTTCAGAGAGGCCTGGCGGTAGCTCAGAGACATCTCTCCCTGCGCCTCTTGTTGAGAGTGGAGAGGATGAAGTCTTCCTGAAAGAAAACAAACAACATCTTGAGGAAAAGCCTGAGCTGGAGACAGACAAGGAAAGGTGAGCTCACAGCACAATCCTGCTGTCTGTGATGCCTGGTATATATGAGAGGAAACTCTTGTCTTGTGTTTGATATGAGAACTCACTGCCAAGTACATTGAAGCCCTGTTATCAGAAAATGGAAGAAATGTCACTGTAAGCCAGGTCTTTTCAGATCCTTTTTAAGTTTCTAAAGTATTAAAGTAATGTTGTTAAAAGGTGTCCATTAGGCATGGACCAGGGAAACAAGAGTTGTGAATGCTAAAATTATGTGCCTCTGTTTCTGATGTTTTGTTATAATTGACAGGTTTCAAATTTTCTAGCCTCAAGGTACTAAAATCACTCCACCATTATCTTTAATGATATGAAAAGATTTGGACTCTTTTGACATATCCCATCTGCCTTAAATCCTTACTTTAGCATTTCCTCCCTGTGCAACACTGATGCCTACAATCTCTTAACAGCCCAGATATTTGAACATGGAGGGTCTGGGTTTGGGTCCCCCAATTTTCTGTTTAGAAAGGACATCTCAGAAGGTC
The DNA here is from genome assembly GCA_026826555.1 of Tolypeutes matacus. Classification (NCBI taxonomy): domain Eukaryota; kingdom Metazoa; phylum Chordata; class Mammalia; order Cingulata; family Chlamyphoridae; genus Tolypeutes; species Tolypeutes matacus. The sequence goes on along the minus strand of JAKSZT010053830.1, from coordinate 5,006,058 downwards.
AGAAGTAGACCTTATAATTCAGTCGCTGCACAGTATTCCCGTGGGCATCCATTCTCAAAAATCATGTATGTTTTGATTTATGACCCTGAGAAGTAAACTAAGCATCATCTGACATTTCCGGGTCTTTTCTTTCATTTTTAAAAAAATTTCTTTTTTTTTATTTGAGTAGTTGTGAGTTAACATGCATACCATACAGGATTCCATACATCACCCCACTACCAGCTTACTTTGTTGTGACGCATTTGTTACAAAAGAATATCTTCGTAACAGTACTGCTATCTTTAGTCCATAGCTTATATTTGGTGTATTTTCCCCACAAACCATCCTGTTATTAACACCATGTCTTAGTATTGTATGTTTGTTAGAGTTCATGAGAGAATGTTCTAGTATTTGTACTGCTTCCCTTCATTTTTGACGTCCAGACCCGGATAAATGGAAGACCTATGTTTCACTCCCACAGCCACCTTTGTTCGTAGACTGATGAGAGAGTGCTCATTTTGGCAGAGGCATTTGTTGTGCTTTGTTACTTCGAATTTGTACCATCATTTTGTCTGTCAGTCTTTTTATGCGGGAGAACATTTATGTCAAGGCTGAAGGTCTTTTTGCTGTTATTGTTAGTTTTTATTTATATTTTGTATAAAGAAATGCCCTTCCGCCACAGTTAACAGATCCAGGATGACTTCCCCTCCTCTCTCCCTTTCTCTTCGTGCTCCCACATAAAAACTCCAGACTTCCCTCAAAAGCAGCCTTCTCCGTGGCACTTGGCTCAGTGCTCAGATTGCCACTGAAACATGCACTTTTGCTGCGGTGCAGAATATTAATTCATTCCTCCCTCTTTCCCTTATTCCTTTCACAGATATATATATATATAAATATAAATATATTTGATTGTCTACTTAACACTGCTGGATGCTGGGCATTAACGTAATGATCAAAACAGATAGGGGGAGTGGATGTGGCTCAAGCAGTTGAGCACTTGCTTCCCACATGGGAGGTCCCGGGTTCAGTTTCCGGTGCCTCCTAAAAAACCAAACAGAAAACAATAAGCAGAACACATGAAAAAGCCGATGTGGCTCAGTGGTTGAGCATTGGCTTCCCACATATGAGGTCCCAGGTTCAATCCCTGGCCCCCTGTACCTCAAAAAAAAAAACAACCCCAACCACCAAACAAACAAAAAACAGGTATGTCCTCTGACTGCTGAAGATCAACATTGACCACATAAAAGTGTTAAATATAGGATTCCAAACTGTGCTGGGTGTTGTGAAGGAAAAGACCAGAGACATACTAGAAAAAAAATGATATGAATGCAGGGAGAGGGAAAAACTCCTTTCAGTTATGATTTGGGGAAGGTGTTTCTGTGGAAATGATAATGAAGCTGAGAAGAATGAATAAGAGTGAGCAAGGCAGAGAATGGGGAGGAAGAATATTCCAGGCCTAGAGATCAGCAGAAGGACCGCCCGACTGCAACTGCAGTGTCTTCCTGGCATTGTGCAAAGCACAGGCCTGCTGTGCGGCCAGCTTGAAGACTTGAAACACTGTTAGTGTGGGTGGCACCAGAGGAGCTGGGTGGGAGTGGTATGGAATGAGTGTGGAGAGGTAGGGACTTGTTAGACCATCATAAGGATTTTCAGGTTTATTCCAAGGGCAGTTGGAAGCCATGAAGAGTTAACCCAGACTAATATTGTGTATACCGTAGACCTGTGATAATTTAACAACAAAAACAACTATATTTTTGAATGGAATCTTGGTAATACTGAGGAACTTGGATGGCCTGGGAGGGCCTATTTTTATTGCTATTTTGCAGGCGAGGACTCTGAGGCTCAGGGAGGTTAAGTAAGTTGCTGAAAGGGACACAGCCAGAATTCAACACTTGGTTTTTCTCATTTTTGGACCCCTGGCTCTTTCCACTGCCCTATCTTTTTTTTTTTTTTCTTTTTTCTCCTCCCTGTTTTTAAAAATTTACTTAGTTTTTATAATGTATATTTTAATGTTTGAATAATTTGCTGCATATTAGTGTTTCATATTGGTGTGCCACAATTAATTTCCCATTCCTGGATATTAACTTGCAAGTTGTTTCCGGTTTCTCACTGATTTCATTAACCTTTGCTTTTTTTTCCTCTTTAGGTCCTTCATTAGCTGCCTGTTTGGACTTGAAATTTCTTTGTGTTTTTGCTTCTTGTCAGCAGGGGGCAGCCCTTGGATTCTTGGATTCTGATTAATAAACTGCTGGAAGTTTAGTGTCTTTTTCCTCCATTAAGTTTACACCATATATTTATCTGCTTCTATTATGACTGAGAATGATGGTCATTGTTAATAACAAACCTAAATTTGTTGAATTTAGTTGGCTAAAATGAGATTTTCATATTTTATTCAAATATTCATTGGCCCATTTGTCTTCACACACTAAGAGGCTAGTTTGGAACGATATTAAATTATTTATAGTATAGAGTAACACAAGTATGCTTAGCGTGTTCTCAGCCTGGGTATGTTTCCCTGATAACTTCCTTCTCAAATATGCTGTTAAGACAGAAGCCCATGAATTCAAGGGCTAGTGCAGCAGAATGTTATCTTTTTTATATTGTTGAAAGGGAGAAAAGAAAAAGGATATGCTCATATTGAAATTCTGAACTCTCCTTTCCTTTCCAGGATTCCTGAGCTAGAGGAGTACATCAGGGGAGGAGATGATGATGTCCTTGGGCCTGGGTATGGAGAGGACTCCACTGATGTGTACAGTTCCCAGTTTGAAACCATTTTGGACAACACCTCTTTATACTACAGTGCAGAGTCGTTGGAGACATTATACTCAGAGCCTGAAAGCTATTTTAGCTTTGAAATGCCCCTGACCCCAATGATTCAGCAGCGCATTAAAGAAGCTGGGCAGTTTTTGGAGAGGACATCGGGAGGAGGACAGCAAGATGTCCTGAGTGTCTCGGCAGATGGCGGAATAGTGATGGGCTACTCGAGCGGGATCCCCAATGGGCTGCACGACATCGGCGACTCCATCTACACGAAAGGCACCCCTGAGATTGCTTTCTGGGGAAGGTACTAGTCGTCTTCTCCTTTGTTTCATGGTGCTTGTATCGGTAATGTTCTCTTTTTGGGAAATCTGTGTGTCGAACGTCTTTTAAAAACATTTGGCCGGTTTCTGTAGCTATAAAGCAAATGAGGGGAGTAAAAAATAATTTGAGATTTAAGGGCATGCAGAGTACACTCTAGAGGTTTGCCAACTTGGCATGCTGAAGTCATTTTATTCGGTGGTGTTTCCTGGATTACTATATGTAAATTAGATTCTGAACAAATATTTGTGGGTGATGAATTTGCATCCAGTGACGCCAGTGAATCTGCTCAGATGCAGCTTTGATGGCAGGAACATAGTGCTGGGAAAAGAGTGCTGACAGATCTGGGCTTTAGTTCTGTGACTGACATTGGTGGGTGATGTAGAGGAGGCTGCTGGATTTGATGGTCACCAGAATCTCTTCCAGCCCCTTGGTCCGTAATTTCCTGTTCTGTGGGCTGTCTTCCTGTTTCTGAGACGGTACAGGAAGGAGCTGATTGTATTGATGCTAGACAGGGCTGATAAAACCTATACATACTTATTTTCTCTAATTTAGGATTAAATCTACCTCAGAGATAAAATGGCATATTGTATCAGTCACATATACTGTACCTATCATTTAGGGCTTCCCTCTCTACCTACAGATTATCCAGCATTTCATTTCTTCTTGCTCATCGTTATCAGATTGTCTGCCTGTCCATTGGCCTTACCATCAGTGGGCAGAGGATGCTAAACGTCTCAATGATTAACTGTATTTAGTTTATTTTTCCTGAAAGTTTGTATAAGGAGGTGGGGAGGGGAGATTTACTGGGGATAAATTATTTTAAAGCTGCCTAAAAAAATATCAGGTTTTTATTTTTAAAGTCAGTGTTTGTATCACATGTTTCCAACAAGTCTTTTTTCTTTAGCAGACCCCTCCTGTGTTGAGTTTTCTATAACTACTTTATAGGATTATAGTTCATTGGACGAGTAAATGCAAGACTAGTGCGTTATAACCTTTTAGCTATGCCATTTCCCTGTGAAATGGTCCATGGATGTTGGTAATCTTATTGGGTCACTGTGAGATAATGGAAAGGACACAGGTCTCAAAAGCAGAAGACCTTGGTCTAAATTACTTGGGGAAGCCACTTATTCTCTCTGAAATCTGATTTATCTCTTTGCAAAACAGGATTAATGAGATCCAGTGCACTGAGGGGCCCTGAAATTCAAAGGGTTAGTGTAGATCAAAGCACCCAGCACAGTGGTGAGCTTGAGTAAATGTTTGAATCTTAATGGGTTGGATGAGAAACCCACATTTAGACTGCCTGAATCTCCGCATGAAGGGTGCTGTGAGAGAAGGGTGCCACTTGTCTTTTGGTTTCCCCACCATCTCTGATAACTGTATATTAAGATAAAATGCCATAGGACAGGTAGGCAGATAGTTTCGCTGAAATTCCAACCCAATTTTCTGGAGTGCATAGAAGGTGCTTATATTACAGAACAAAAAAATGCTTTGGGGAGCTGAAGTGTTTTGGGGTGAGAGGATTTACTGCAGAAGCCACAGTGGGGGTGTGTAGATGAAGACGAGAGCTGAATACCAGCCAGTCAGAACAGGAAGGAATTGGGTGACAGGCTTCTAAAGGTGTGCTTTGCACACTCTGAACAGGAAGCAGTCATCGTCTGGGCCAGCATGGGTGCCAGTCTTTAGTATGGGTAGCGTGAAGTGTTTTAAGAGAAAGTATTGGAGTTGGTTGTAGTATTTTAGCACTTCGGATTTAGACAGTGGTCTACTTCCAGGCTGCCTGGAGATGAATTTCAGCTGCGTCACCTGCACTGTCAGACCGAGAGACCTTGCCTAGTGATGAGAGACCAAATCCTGGTACTGAGTGAGAAGTTTCTTAGAGCTAAGTCAGCCTAACTTCTCATCCAGCTCTGGAATTCCTCCAGCATGATTCCTGACTGGTGATCATTCGACCCCTCCTTGACCACTGCTAGAGACTTATACTGAATAGCTTGGTGGAGCACCCCATTTTGCATTCCTTGAGTTGGCACGAAAAGATAATAAGCAGTTATGGGTAGAGGAAGGTTCCTTTTGTGCTATATGTCTATATTCAGAGTTAAAAAAACAAACAAAAAACAGGGCAGGACGTAATGACCCTAAGAAATTGTAAGGAACCTGGAATAGCCTTTATAGTTTTCTTTGCCCACCTTTTTGCCTTGGATGCTTCAGAGAAGTTGCCACATCTGAGGAATTGTGTTAGTGTTGTGGACTGAAGAATTGTGATGTTTTAGAGCTTGGAGGGGGCCTTAGATAACCTTCTTTCATAATAAAGATGCGGAGTCCCAGTTTGGTGTGGTGAATTACCCGAAGCCACACGGCTTGCTAGTGACAGATCCTGTACCAGAATTAAAGTTACCTGACTCCTAAACCAGGTACCTTCACTCTTCTGGGCTGCCTGGACTCTTACATCTTTGTTCTTTTGATCTAATTTCTCTCATACCATAAATCTACAGAGCCACAGATCTGTGAGTTGGTCAGTTTTCGAAAAACCAAGGTTTAAATGCACAGCTGGTGGTGGTGGCCGTGTGTATGCTCAATTTGAGAAAAAAAATGACCAAATTATAAATAAACATGTTTCCATAAATTTTTAATCAGTGAACAGCTTTTTATATTTCTTCTGTGTTTAAACATCCCTCTGTGAGGGAAGATAGGAGACAGAGGTATTGAGCTTATAAAGGCAATCCGGGCTAGAATGCTGATTGCACAATAGTTGACATGATTGACTTCCCTTAGCCAAGAACTCAGGGCCAAAGTGCTGGAATTTAAGGGAAAAAATACTTTCTCAAACTTCATTTAGAAAATTGTGATACAGAGAATATTTACAAAAGGAAAATGAGAAATAAAACAAGTATACATGCCTCGAGTTCCACCTTTGTTCACAGGCCTTTCCAGTCTCCTTAGTAGTGGACTGGGAGGTTGACCATATTGAATAAAGTGAATTCTGAGGAAAGAACAAAGGAAAGGGAATGACAAGATGAGGTCTACCCTGATAATGCTTCTTTGATTCTAGGCAGAAGGGAACCAAGACAATTCAGCCCATCCCTCTTGTTATTGACTTTAATGTATAAAATACCATCAGTCAGTAGAAAATATGTTTACTTAGTCTCTAAATGTATTTTTATATCATATGCATCCCATAGGTTATGTTAAATTTGGTAAACACCAAGTGCTAAATCCATAATAAGCAGATTAGGAAACTGAGGCACAGAGAAGTTAAGGAACGTGCTCAAAGCCACAGAGATGGTAAATGGCAGACCTGGAATTTGAACCCAGGCAATCAGGCTCCAGAGTCCATGCTCTTCCTTACTTTTTGCTGAATTGGAACATTAAATAATCTCAACAAGTGATCATAAGTACATAGAACAAAGCCCAGATACCCTATTTTTTGCTCTCAAAACAAAAAATGTATTTGTTTGGCATTGCCTAAATATATTTTTTAATACTTTCCTATGTCAATATGTCACTTTACTTTATTATTAAAGTTTATTTCAGTGGCAGTATTTGACAGTGATTTCTTCTGAATGCAGGATTGTATTATAATGGTTTTCTGTTGTGTTGCTTCTTTAAAGAGAGGTGGGTTAAAGCCTTGGAGAAAGGTTAATTAGGATGTCAAAGCACTTGAGCAAATCTTATTTTCCTCTCTCAGGAGCACCTTCCAGTCTTGGATTTAGCCACGTTTTGGTGGCCAGAGAAAGACTGTTTCTCCCTGTTAGTCTCCCCACTCAAGTCAAAAGAAGAAATTATTTCAAATCTGTAGTATTCAAGTATCAGGTGGGGAAGGACTTTTTTTCTTTTTTTTAGAGTACTTGCTCTCACTCTATGTCTTAAATACCTTTGTGAGATCAAATAGATCACTCTCTGTAAAGTGAAAAAAAAAAAAACAAAAAACAACCCTTAAAATCCTAGAATAAATCTGGACCATAATAGTTAAATTATCCCTTGTGCTTTGACTGATCTGAACGTTGAACGCCGCCCGGGAAGCCGCGTAGTGGCCAGGAAATAATGCACCAAGCAAGTGTAACACAATATTTTAATGAAGGAGCAAAGACTAGCATCATCTCCCCTTGTGGTCCAGCTACATAGCACTCAGACTGACGGGGGTCAGTGGTGCTGTCTAAAGTCCAGTCACATGGCTCCAAAATTAGAAAGGACAATTAGAGCCTTACAGTTATACCTGTTCCAATGGGTGCCCTTGTGTCTGGGTGCTTCTCCCTCAGTGGCTTATCAGCTGATGACCATGACTCCAATCAGTAAGTCCTGACCTGAGGCTATTAAGGCCACAGATGTCATTGTGACCATTAGCAGAGCTGAATGTTGTCCATTTCTGTTAAGCTGGGGTTTGGGCAGATAGAAAAAGGGAGATACCAAATACAGTAATATGGCAGGAGCTTGTCTTGGCCCTCTCAACTATACAAAACGGCTTTTTAAAATGCTCTTTTAATAGAAAAGGTATATTTTATGTCTCAGCATCCTAGTTTTGCTTTCAGATATTGCTCGGGATACGGAGTGCAGCGGAAGAGATGAATTACATCTGTGTGCAGCTGATATGCCTGAGGCAAGTGCTTCAGTCTTCAGTTCGCTCTGAATTTGCTATTTGTGATTTCTTACTCGCTTTGCCCCCCCTTTCCCCCTTTGAATGGAATCCTGGTGGTTAGAACTACCTTTTTTCCTTCTAGGTTCTTTTTCTTTCCTTAGCCTCTTTCTACCTAGGAAGAGGTCACACGAAATGAGATTAATACAGAGATCTGTTGAAGTGTGATTTCAAAATTTTTTGCAACACTCCCAACTTACAACCTGCAGGCATTTAATTATCATCTGCGTATCTTAAAATGAAAATGAAAATAATGTGATGTTAGTTAAACTGATGGCAGAGGAAAAGATTTTACTGGTGTGAAATGGTCCTTTTAGACCTGGCTGTCCACGGAGCCCCCAACTTTTCTTCTGTCATTGGGAGTGTGAAGCTTTGGAGCCTTATAGGTTCATTATTGGGTTGCTATTGCCCTAGTGATCTCTCTGATCCTTTTATGTTTTTAAAATTTGCTGTGTAGAGAAAGAGGTTCTTGTTTTTCTTTTTTTTCAGCTATTTGAAGTAGTTGTAAAGGTGAAGTTGGATTTTCACGTCCAAAGAGTTCCTGTTTCATGTTGAGGGTTCCGGGCTCTACAAGTTTCAGAGTTAATCATACCTGGGTTTGACCCCTGCCTCAGTGAGTTGCGGGGTGTGTAATCTTGAGTAAATTACAGAAAATCTGGGAACCTTTCCAAATGTAAAGTAGAATTAATGGCCCCTATCTTGTAAAGGAGGGAGGAGTAAGTGAGATAAATAAAGTTAGAAAATCAAGAACAGAAAATCATGCGCCCTAACAATTATCTGTATGTAGTAGGAGATAATGAAGTGAAGTAACCTGAGGAGACATCTTCAGGCCCCTCCGCCACGTTCTCAAGCCCTGAATCAGCCTCCCAGCGGCCAGCACCCAGTCACCCCATCTCCAAGCCACCTGAAACACTTGGGCCTGGACTTCCAGAAACATCACTTTTTTTTTCTTTTTTTAAAAGCAAAATGCACTGCAGTAGGGTAGAATAAATATGAGGAGTGGGGATTAGAAGACAGAAATTCAAATCATCCTCTTTACTGGCTGCTTGATTTTGGGCAGGTCCGTTCACTTGGTGGAACCACTGATTCCTTATTGGTAAAATGGAAATAACCTTACCACCTAATTTACAGGCTTGTCGTAAGAATTTTCTAAGTTATAGTTTTTTTTACACCTACTGTGGGTCTTGCAATAGTCTGAGTAATAGTCTGAATAGGTATGAAAAAGCATGGTAAAGACAAGAAGATACAAGGGTTTGGCGAATGTTTGAATATAAGGCACGAGGGGCCAAGTCAAAATGATGGTGAGATTTCAAGCATGGATAACTTACCGAGTCAAGAAACAATTAGCAGGAATTGAGGAGGGAAGCAGGGTTTGTAAAGAGAACATCTAATGAGGTCGATTTTAAAATAGGTTAAGTTGGAGGAGAGCGTGGGTCATTCATGTAGAAATATTGACAGGACCAGTGGGAATGTGAAATTGAAGGTCTGCTGGAGATACTTTGGAGTCACCTACTTAGAGCTTAGAGCTGTGGAAGGGAGAAAGTGTCCAGAAGTTGAGGAGGGGCTTGAGGATGGGCTTGAGAGATGCTTATGGGTCCTGTCTTGTGAATTTTAAAGTTCCATTTGGTAGGAAATGTGCCTACTAAGATGAGTTTCCTGGCAGCTCTTCTGTGGTTGACTCACACCGCCATGCACTGTCAGAGAGCCCTGTGTGGAAGCTAAGTGCTTTGGTCATTAACTTGTCTTTCACTTGCCTTCACGTAGACCAGTGACTTTGAGTCTGGTGGTCTGAGGCTCTCCCTCTTGGGTGAGAGAAGGTATATTTTATGTCTCAGCATCCTAGTTTTTCTCTCAGAAAAACTCTTGTGTAAATTGGACATGACTTCAGGCAATGGTTCTGGCTTTGAAATTGGGTTTCCAGAGAAGTTCTGATTCTGTGGCTTATGTGGTTTAACAAAAGCTTTAAGACAGATGAACAAAAGCAATGCCCTTGGGTGGAGATTGGTGGGAAGAGTGCTGTGATGTGCTGAAATTGGCCATGTGGGTGGTCTTTTCTCAAAGACCCCAGCGTCTTGAACAAAAGATTCAGGACATGGGAGGTATAAGTTATTACAAGGAGAATCATAGCTTTTGTTAAAAACTGGAATGGCAGTTGATATTTTAATTGGTCATGAGGATACAGCAATCTTTTTTATTCATATAGCAGTGCATTATTTAATTTTTATACAAAGCAATAACATTTCCTCAGCACAGGTCACTTAACACCGGATTTGCCGTACTGTATGAGGAATGTTATTCAGTTATCGCTGCTTTGCTGAGGACAAAAGACCAGAGACTATACCCAAATAAACAGTTCTTTGAAGGTATTTTATATAGGTGTATGAATTTATTTGAATCTAAAATGGGCACTTTCCAATGCTTTAATCTTCTCTTCCTTTTGATTGCCCCCCTATGGATTTCATAAGCTTTCTTTAAACCTCAATACAGAGTCTGTATTGAATTAGCCCAAGCTCCTTGCAGGGCCTTTATATTCAACACACAGTGATCATGGCACAAGGGAAGTTGAATATACTCTTTCTCATGAATGCTAATGAGGATTCACATTAAACTCCATCTAAACCCATGTAGATATATGCTTTGACTTCCTAATCCCCATACATCACATGCGTTTTCAGATGCCTGCACCTGACCCTTATTTCACAGGTATTCTATTGGTCTCTGAATCTAAAATTATGAAAGGAAAGCTTTATAAATCACTCACATTGAACTATTGAGATTTTCTAATCGTTCTACTCTCCATCTTGCCACCCAATAGCATTCACCTGGGAGCTTGTTAGAAATGCAGAATCTCAGGCTCCACTCCTGACCTACTAAATTAGAATCAGCATTTTAACAAGATACCCAGGTGATTCAGAGCAAATTCAAGTCTGAGAAGTGCTGAAAACTGATTAGAGGCAGACTATAAAGCCAATTTTAAAACACCATCCCTGTTCTTAGGGAGAGCAGCCTGGTAAGGGTGAGCTGTGATGGGGAAAAGGGGAGAATTCTCCTAAGAGAGGTTTGTAAGAGTAAGTTGCCCAGACTGTAGACCTTGAAATAATTTCTTGTGCACTCTTTGGTGTAGTGATCATAGGATGCCTGCCCCTGATCTGAACATATAGGAGTTGATTGATTTTTCTGCTAAGATACAGTACGGGTTAGTGGTTAGGAGTGTAGGTTCTTAAGTCAGACTGCTTTGCTTCAAATTTGGTGAATTATCTCTCTAAGCCTTAACTTCCTCTTTTGGGAAAAGGGATAATTTACTGGCACTTGACTAGTACTCAGTAATTGTTAGCAGTAATTGTCAGTAATAACACCTTTTGAACTATTGTCTGAAAGTTCCTCGGTAGTTTTTAAAACTAATTCAGAGTCCCCTGGTAGGAATGGACTGTGATGAGCTTGACCTAGGATGTTGTATAACTATACTAATAATTCTAAAAGCTTTAGATTACTTGGTGGTGAGGAGTTTTAATGAGAGTCTGTTCATTGTCTTTATAATTACTCTATTTAACAGCCTCACCTCAACACAAGCTAACATTTTCTTGTCAAGAGCAGTAATCTGAACTCTTTAGCACAGAGAAAACTGGAGGTATTGAATAAAATTATTGCGAAACGGTCATAAAAGTTCACCGTTCACACTCAACATTCCTCCAACAACTATTTCAGGATTCATCCTATGACATTAGAATCAGTCAGGTATGGGCCTATCCCTCCTTTTAGGCCATGGATGTTTCGAGTCCTGGTGTTGGGACTCTGGAACCTCTGGCACGTATTGTGCACTCGGCGTGTGATGAATGAAGAACTTGATGAGCCACTGCCTTATCCTGGAGGCTAAGGTACATCGCAAAGAGGAGGGAAGATAAGAGAACTTTACTAGCCTTATTCGTGCAGACCCAGGAGAACAAGACTGGCCTAGAGGGTGGAGCTCCTTGCACTCAGGAGTGTCATGGAGACCCTCCTGGAAGTGTTGCCTTTTGAGAGGGGCTCTGAAGGATAAGGTGGCATGTATAAATGGTTCTAGGGGAAGGTGAGGGCAGGGCGGGGTACTTTCCAGATGAAGGGAGCCAGATTGAGGCAGCTGCTTGGATTTGGGGAACGGTTTGGAGAGTAGGGCGTTGATGGAACTCTTCACCTCTTTGCCCTCATGTTCTGCTCCTCTTCCAGAATGAACAGGTGCTGCTGCTCTCAGGGAGGTAGCCGCTGTGCGAGGGGTTCTTAACCGGGGATCCACGGACCCCTCCGTGGAAAGACTTCAGAGGGGTCCGTGAGCTTGAACTGAAAAACAACTTACTATCTTTATTTTCTCTGACCTCCCATGTTGAGTCATAAAACTTTATCTGCTGCTATATTCTGAGAAGGGGTCCGTGGTTTTCACCTGACTGGCAAAGGGGTCCGTAGAACGGAAAAAAAAAAAAAAAAAAGGTTAAGAACGCTTGCACTATGCAGTTGACTTCTGAAGTATTTTAGGCATAGCCAAAAGGGTAGAAAATAATCAACACCTGTGAGCTCACCAGCCAATTTAAGAAACAAAACATTGCAGATGGGTTGGGGTTTCCTGTGAATGTTTCCCTGGTCCCATTCCTCTTTCCTGTTGGTGTTTCATTCCCTTATAGATATGCATCCAGAAACAATATACTGTATAGTATTTTTACATGTACTATCTATACGTATTATAGTTTGTGAACTGTAAATGGTATTTTGCTTTCTTTTGCAACTTTTTGCTCAACATTTGAAATTTGAACATTTGAAATTCACCCTTATTGATTTAGAAAGTCCTAGTTTATTAATTTAATTGCTGTATAGTATTCATTACACGAAGATATAACTTATTTTTTTCCATTTTCCTATTTATGGGCATTTTGCCTATGTCTCTTGCTATCTAAAACAACATGGCAGTGAACATTCTTATACGTGGCTTCTTGTGCACACATGGAAGAGTTTTTCTCGGCTAGATATATATTTAAGAGTAAAATTGTTGGATGGTAAGTATAATCATTTTCAGGGTATTCTGAAAAGGGCACATTTCCTTTGAGGGTATGTAATTTTATCTGCTTTTGTTTATAAAGTAACTTTTAGTTCTCTTACCTCCTGATCTTCATAATTCCCATATCCCAAGAAAAATAGCAGCAGCTCAAAGGAAAAAAAAAAAGTGGGAAAGAGCACGACTTTATTAAAACCAGCCTCCTTTCCCTTTTGGGGCACTGCTGCTGAGTCTGTTATCCATTAGCTGGGTCTGGCAGCTGTCATTTGTATCTGGTCGCTCAACTCTGGTTAGTTTTCTCAGCTGCCTTTGTGGCAGCTGTTGCCTGTGTTTGACAGCTGTGAGTGGTGACTGTCCACTTCTGACTTTCTGAAGCAGGATTTGAACAACAGAACAAATGAATATTTTCAGATCAAAGAGCAGAAAGAGAAAAAAAAGTACTAAAAGTGAAAAGGAAGAAATTGACATCGGATTAAGTGTGAATTTAACACAGCGGCATTTTCTATAATACTAATTAATTAGATCAGTTTTGTTGGTTATTTCAGTCGTTCTTTTAGGACCCGAATTTGTGTGCTATAAGAAATTACGGTCTTTAACATAACTGTTTCACCAGCCTCTGTTCCGGTAAAGAAAAACAAGACAGCAATTTTCCTTCCTTTTTTGTTTTTTGAGTGATGTTGGACAAGTCTTCCATTCCCCTGTGAACAGCAATCACCCCAAAAAAACTAAAACAGTTGTCCTTTTCTCCTCTCTCATTTCATCGCTCGTAGCCCTATTGCCAGCTTTCGGTCTGGTCTCTAAAGAGTTAAGCTAGATGTTTGTGAGCTCATGTGTGACTTCATTGCATCTGGACTTTTGAAGCTGGACTCTTGGAGGGAAGCTGCTGGTTGAGAGGGGAGGCGGGAAGAGAGTGAACTACTCCTTCTACTTCTTTCAACTCTTATCCTTCAGCCCCTGAGGGATACAGTGGCATTCTGGGAGAATGTCACTGCAGAGTCTGTGTGTAGCAGTTTGTACGCAGAACAGAAGCAGCTTTAGAAGTACATTAAAAGAGTCCTTGCAGAAGATAAAAGTTTGCTGAGCAGATGGAATGAGAAAATGCGCTTCGTATCCTTGGCAGAGTTATGGGCAGACCGTTTGCTGATGGAGGTAACTGGACTTGAGTTTATTCTCTTTGTTTGCTCCTAGGCTAGCTGGATTACGTATAATTGTAGTTACAGAACATTCCCTGGATTTTAAAAATATTTTACTTCAAATGAAAAATTATTGAGGGAGAACTTTAGGGATAATGATCATTCATAGATATTTTCTAAATAAGGATGACAGAAATGAATCAGGTCTGTTTGCTTACAAGGTCTGAAATGTTTGAGCAAGGTAAGATTTTTCTCCTCACAGAGTTGTGCTGCTCTTTGAGAAGCTGATGCCGAGGCATAGCTTGGCGCTTGCACACTGAGTGTTCTTTCAGTTACCCTTTGTGAAACTTTCTGCAGGCATGGGAAGGTCACCAGTTTGAGCTTGGTCGTTTCGTGGGGTCTGTTCTGGCTACTGCACAAGGCTGTCATTCTCATTTTGGCATTTTACTCGTGGCTCTACGAGGAAAGTTATCTTTGCTGTTAGTACTGGAAAGATGGTCTGTCTTTGAAGTCAGTGTTAGATTTGAAAATTCAAAGTCCTGTTAGTTAAAACAAACAAAAAGGCATAGGGCGTTTTATTTGAAGCTGAGGGACTTTTAGCTCCAACATTTATCTCTGCGAAGGTTTCTGTGTTTCCACGTTCAACAGACATGTGCAAGGCATAAGGGAGGTTAGTGATGTAAAAGAAGGGGTGTGTGCCCAGTGCATTGCTATTATATCCATTCTTAAGAAGCTTGGGGTTAAAGGACTCAGGACACCAAGTCCCAATGAGAACCCCAGTACTTGAGCTTCCGGGGTAGTCAGCTATTTATAACACGTGTGTTTGTGTGCATGTGTTGGGTAAGTTAGCATTTATTGCTTTGATTACTGATTTCCAGTTCACTAATAAGTTCATAATTCTAAGTTATTTGCAATATTTTATAATGCCATTCATCCTACATAACCTACCAGTATAAAAATTTCACCTCCTTTCTTTGGACAGTTTATTTCCTAGCTTTTTTTTTTTTTTTTTAAAGATTTTATTTATTTATTCATTTATCCCCCCCTTGCTGCTTGTGCTCGCTGGGTCAGCCAACCACGCCGTGCGGGCGGGCTTGCCTTCACCAGGAGGCCCCGGGAACCGAAGCCGGGGCCTCCCATATGGTAAACGGGAGCCCCACTGATTGAGCCACAGCCGCTTCCCTCCTAGCTTTTTTTTAAAGGACAAAGATAATGAGGGAAAATACATGAAACATATTTATGAGAGGCAAAAACATAGTGTCTATGAGCCTGCACTTGGGAGTCCTAGGTCCATAGGTTTTTTTACCTCTACTTTTTCACTGTCTGACCTCTAGTAAGTTACTTAGCCCCTCCTGAACCTCAGTTTCTTTGTATGTAAAACGTGGGTGATAATACTAATTTTAAGGGTTGTCCTTGTGCGGATTAATTGCAGTATAAGCTGTGGGAAATACTTAGCAGTTTTTCCTGCATTAAAAAAGACTTAAAGGCTGGCTATTATATTATTATTATTTAAATTCTTCCTTGCCTCAGCACATGAGATGATCTGGACCTTAGAGGTTGGTGGTAAGGAATGTGGAGTTGTGGGATGCTCACATGGGAAGCACATCAGTGCTTCTTTGTGGCAGGGCTCCAGGTAGCCAGCACCTCTGTGATTCCACCAGTCAGGTCTCCCAAATGCAGTCTTTGGTATCAGGGGCGGCTGAGAGAAAGAAAGATGGTCAGATGCGTACAAGTCCATCAAGAGGATTGAGAAAACACCTCACAGCTTACATCCTGTTGATGGTGTGTCAGTTTTGTCATTGAATATGTACACACATGCCCACCATATAGTGACATATGACCGACTTGAGGAATAACATTCGAATGATTGCCAGAAACTGGCCATTCTTTGTGTGCTCTTGCCATAGGTGAGGGTTGCCCTTTGCTGCACAGAAGTGGCTACTATTTATAGGGCTTACTTGCATGTCTAGCTTTGGCCTTTACATCTTTATGCTCCAGGAGTTGGTAGCTGTGCAACTGTATGAAAGTTTCTGAGTTTCTCTGAGAGCCTATTCCCTGGCATATAATGGGAATAATACCTTTTTTTCCAGGTGTTTCAGGAGATTCAACGAGATAAAATGTGAAATGCCTAGCGCAGAGAAAGTGCTAAACATTTTTTTTTCCTCCTCCAAAGATTGCTCCATTTCTTTTATCACCAGGGGCACATTTCATACAATTTGCAAATGCCTCCCTACCCCTGTTATGCTTTAAAGGCGTCACACGTCTAGATCAGTGTTTCTACAAAAGTTTTGCTTCATTTAAAATAACTTTCTTGTGTTACAAGTTTGCTTCATCTAGCACCAGTTTCTTTTTGCTTGCATGAGTTTCCAGGGCAGTGTATAATCCTGATAGCTTTTGAATTTAATTTTAATCTAGCTTTGAAAAATATTTTATAAACGGAGGAATGTGTGCCAATCGTAAAAATTCAAATTGCAATCCTTTTGGTCCCACTCCCCAGAAGGGACGTCCCTCAGTGGCTGTCTGTGTATTCTTGCAAGGCAGGGTCCCTGCAGCTTTCAGGGACCTGACTTTAAGCGAAAGCCTGACTGGTACGGAAGTACAAATGTGGTACGGAAAGTTCTGTCAGGTTTGCCAGATCTCTGTGCAGCTCGGTTCCTCCCTGTGGTGCTTTGCAGAGTTTGGAATGTCTGGGAGTTCCCTTGCAGGAAACCCGCCTGCACAGCTGGGTTGTGTCACCAAGAGCCACACTGTGGAGGTTAGTGTGGTCAGGCAAGAATTGAGGCACAGAGGCTACTTCTCTCAGCAGAGGGCTGAGTCTGAATGTGTTCCCCAAATCCCCAGTCTCCAAGTTCTGGGGAGGTGGAGCCTGTGTGGGGTTCCAGCAGGGCTTTTAGTCATTGTTTAGTTGGCCTGAGGGTGTGGTTCAGTCAGCCCTTTGGTCTTGATGTGTTTGGCTTTTGGTCATCGATAACATTGGGTGGAGGTAGTTGAGAGGAAGGTGCACTGAATATGGAGTTGGAAGACCTGGACTTGACTTCCAGGATTGCTGTGTACCAACTGTGACCTCAGGCTTTTTTTTTTTTTTTTTTTTTTTTTTTAAACTCCATTTCTTTACTAAGGGGGCCACTGTGAGGGTGAAATTAAATAATATATGTGAAAGTGTTGGATAAACTGCAAAGTACTCTATCAAATTCTTTTTCCTGTTCTATTTGGATTATTCAAAAGACAGTAGTTTATTCTTTACTGACAGGTTGACTGAATTATCTGTGCTTCAAAGAAGGTGGGAACAGTCATAGCTGTCTAGGACTTTGTCCCACCTTTTTGTGGTAGTCATTTTCCCGCTGTGTACTTGAATGTTCCTGGCATGCCTAGAAGCCTGTATTCAGATAGGGAGGGAGGCAATATCATTTCTATGCCCAGAATATTCTCAAATAAACCACTCCCTTTTGTTGATTCAGCTGATCCTTTACTGAGGCTCTGCTTTGCAGCAGAGGAATCCCTGAGAACTGAAGCTCCGAGAGCCTTGGTTGTCCCAACTCTACTACTATTGTGACACCTGGGAAGAGTCACTTCTTTCCTTGATCCCTCAGTTTCCACCTTTGCAAAATGAAGAGATTGGACTAAACGACGTGGGGGGGGGGGGCGCGGGACGCAGATAAGATGGCGACTCTCTTCCCCTTTTCTATCCTTCCTCTACCTCGCTATATCCATCTTTTTGGCCAGTTTCTGCTGTCCCCTGTCAACAATTTAGGGCCGTTATTTTTGTAAGATGTGACAGCTGAATAATGAGGTTAAATATCAAGCTAATTGACTTCAGATGCTTAAATGGATTGAAAATCTTTTTAGTTTTGACAAGGTATTTAGGGCCCCTTCATATCATCTCGCCTATAATTGCCTGGTCTTGATGTTGCTTTCTTTTGTAATCACCCATTGATGATCATTTCTGGTTAAGGCTTCAGTATGCCCTCTGGGAGCTGGAACAACGTGAATGGAGAGAAGAGGGGAAAAGGGATGTTACCTTAGCTGGTAGCGGAAATGGAGATGCCATCCTGAGAAGAAATGAAGAGCTGAATATTCCTTTAGCTTGTGGCAATAATGCCTCCAGGGTAGGGGAAGGAACTTTCGCCAGGCTGCTTGGGAAATGTTTGCCTTGCTGTAATACCGTTTCTCAGTACCATTCATACATCCTAGCTTCTTTCTCAAGGTCTTCATTGTGAGAATTTTGATTTTTACCCATAATAAAAAAAAAAAAAATAAATAAAATAAAATAAAATAGCAAATCAGACAAAAAAAAAAATGATGTTGAATAGAGGGGCAGGTTCATCGTGTGTGAATTATCTGTGTATCTTAACCAGAAGGCTCAGGACTGGCCCCAGCGGAGGGTGACAGGCAATGGCTGCTGGAACTCATTTGAGTTGCTTGGGGGACCTCATCAGTTGAGCCAAGTGTTAGAAAGCCATGGGAGATGTCCTTCTGGTTGAAACAGTTCACCTAAAGAGTTCCAGGAGTCATGGCTTCAAAATGGCAATGGTTGGTAAGAGGAGCATTGTTTTGAGTGTGAATAGCTGAATAGCCCAAGTGTTTGACCATCTGTTAAAGGAATTATCTCTGATGTAGACCCTTTTAGTTGCATTGTAAATAGGGAGTCTGATAAGAATTTGACATTTCATACTAAATCTAAAGGGTGATGGTAGCACAACATTGTGAACGTATTTAACAGCACTGAATTATATATTTGAATGTGGTTAGGGTCTCAGATATTTACCTTGCATAAACTCTGGGAGCCAGTAGAAGAGTTAACCTATTGAAATGCCTATTTAAGTGCTGCTTTGGGATTGGGAATGGAGTGTGATCAACAGGTTTAGGTGATGAAGAGTAAACCTAAGGAGGGAGTTGATATGAGGCGGATTTGGCCTCTCATTTTCTGGAATCTTGACTTTGGGAAGCTGGTTATGACCTGTCCTCCGTTGTGACTTTGAATTCACTATGGAAATGGCACAGCTGAGCATTTTCCAAAACTTAAAAATGCGAGAACCAAAAAACAACCCAGTGAAATAAATATAGTCAGAGAATGGCAGTTGCCATGTGTCTGTTAAGAACCGTAAGCTATCTTATGTCCTACCTTCTCCGTGGGGTTCTCTCTCTGTAAATACTGCTCCAGCCCAGTATAAGATTACTTGTGATTCTGGGGCTCCTCCCTTGGTAAATAATATGGATTTTATAACCGATCCTTTGAAAGCAACTCTTCTTTTTTTAAAAAAGAGAAAAATATTTTTACTAACAAAGAATTTTACTTGGAAATCAGTTTGAATAAAAACAGACATCTACCACCATGCACACAAGACTATTTCCAGAAACATCCCAACATGAGAGAGAATATGTGGCACTCACATTTGTGCTAAACAATCTTATTGTGTTTGAAACATTAACACTGCTTCATGCTGCTCCTTAGCTCCATTCCTGGTCTGGCTGCCTTAGACTGGGAGCTGGCCCTCTCCTGTGGCACCCATGTCTTCTTGGGAGGTCTCAAGGCCACACAGCCGTGGGGCCAGCTCTGGTAAGATCCATAGAGATCCATCTGGGCAAGCTAGGCTGCTGGCCAAGGGTGGGGCAGCCCTACCCAGTATGTTAAGTATCAAAACACACCCATCCTTGGCTAGGGTAGACATAATATTTATCTTGTGTTGCACTCTCTTTTATGAAAACATTTAAAGACAGCATTCTGATGTAATCATATACCATCTTGATTAAAAATTGAATTGTGCTTCTTCCACTTCTAGAGAAAGTGTCATTTAAAGGCATTAACAGAATTTTAGGGTTCGCCCCTACAAAAATATTGTGTATTATGTGATCAGTAGCTATCCTTTCTGTGCTCTAATGCCATTCTGTTTTAACCTGCTTTATTTATTTTAAATTTTTATTAGAAGTTGTAGGCTTACAGAAAAAGTCATGCATAAAATAGAGTTCCCATATATTACCCTATTAACACCTTCCATTAGTGTGGTGCAATTGTTATAGTTCATGAAAGAACATTTTTATAGTTGTACTATTAGCTATAGACCATTGTTGATATTAGGGTTCACTCGTTGTGCTGTCTGGTCCTACGGTTTGATTTTTTTTTTTTTAAGTTTTTTTATTCTGGTAATAGATATACAACCTAAGATTTCTTCTTCTAAGCACATTCAAATATATAATTCAGTGCTCTTAATTATATTCACAATGTTGTACTACCATCGCCACCATCCATTACTAATACTTTTCCATCATCCTAAATAGAAACTCTATAATTTAAGCATTAACTCCTTATTCCCTACCTCTACCTCATTTCCTGGTTACCTGTATTCTAAATTCTAGCTCTGAGTTTGCTAATTCTAATTATTTCTTATCAGTGAGATCATAAATATTTGTCCTTTTGTGTCTGGCTTATTTCACTCAGCTTGTCTTCAAGGTTGTCGCATATATCCGAGCTTCATTCCTTTTTAATGCTGAATAATATTCCATTGTGTGTATATACCCATTCTGTTATCCATTCATCAGTTGATGGACACTTGGGTTGCTTCCATCTCTTAACAATTGTGAATAATGCTGCTATCTTGTTCGAGTCCCTGCTTTTAGTTCTTTTGGGTATATGTATGCCTAAAAGTGAGATTGCCAGGTCATATAGTAATAGTATACTTAATTTTCTGAGGAATAGCCACTGTCTTCCACAGTTGGCTGTACTATTTTACATTGCCACCAACAATGAATAAGTGTTTCCGTTTTTCGACATTTTTTCCGACGCTTAATTTTCCTTTTTTTTTTTTTTTTTTTTTAAATAGTAACCATTCTAGTGGGTATAAAATGGTATCTCATTGTGGTTTTGATTTATATTTCTTTACTGGCTAATGATGTTGAACATTTTCGTGTGATTTTCAGCCATTTGTATATCTTCTTTGGAGAAATGTCTATTCAAGTCTTTTGCCCACTTTTAAAATTGGGTTGTTCATCTTTTAGTTGTTTAGATGTAGGATTTCTTTATATATTCTGGATAGTAAACCCTTATTGGAGATGGTGTTTCCTAATATTTTCTTCCATTGCCTAGGTTGTCATTTCACTTTCGTTATCGAGTCATATTTAAAAAAAAAAAAATTAACTTTATTTTATACATTTAATATTTGAAAATATAAAAAATAATTAAAAATAAAAATAAAACTGTTAAATAAAAACAGACATTTCTCAATTAAATGTACTAGATACATATGTTTTTTTTAAAAAATCATGCAATATATTATACAGTATATTTGGTTCATAGTAATAGATCAAGTCCTTTACACAAAAGTTTTTAATTTTTTTTTTAAATCTAATGTGACTTGTGCTTTGGATGTAAGGTCTAAGAAACCATTGCCCAACAGAAGGTCTTAAAGATACTTCCCTACATTTTCTTCTAGGAGTTTGATAGTTCTTGTTCTAATATTTAGGTGTTTGGTCCATTTTGAGTTGATTTTTGTATATGGTGTGAGGTAGGGCTCCACTTTCATTCTTTTACACAGGGAGATCCAGTTTTCCTAACACTACTTATTGAAGAAACTATTCTTTCCAAGTGAGTGGTCTTCACCCCCTTGTCACAAATCAGTTGACCATAAATGTGAGGGTTGATTTCTGAGCTCAGTTTGATTCCATTGGGCAATGTCTGTACTTGTGCCACTACCATGCTGTTTTGATTACTGTGGCCTTGTAATAAGTTTTAAGATTTGGAAGTGTGAACCTTCCAACTTTGTTTTTCTTTGTAAAGGCGGCTTTTGCATTCGGAACTCCTTTCCCGTCTGTACAAATTTGATGTTTGTTTTTTCAGTTTCTGCAAAGAATTTTGCTTGGCATTGCATTGAATCTGTAAATCACTTTGGGTAGAATTGACATCTTTATTTAGTCTTCTAACCCATGAACACGAAATATCCTTTCATTTATTTAGGTCTTCTTAGATTTCTTTTATGCTTTGAGTTTTTCTGTGTACAAGTCCTTTACATCATTGGTTAAATTTATTCCTAGATATTGGATTCTTTTAATTGCTATTGTGAATAGAATTTTTTTCTTGATTTCTTCTTCTGATTGTTCATTACCCAGAGTATAGACATGTTATCGATTTTGGGGTGTCGATCATGTACCCACCACTTTGCTGAATTCATTTATTAGCTCTAGTAGCTTTGCTGTGGATTTTTTTCAGGATTTTCTGTATATAGGACCACCTCATCTGCACATTCACCTGCTTTTTTGATGCCGTGATTTGTCCTCCCTGCTTTATTTCCCCTACCTTTCTTGTTCCTTCTATCACAGAGTTGTTTTGGTTGTCATGGGCCTTTTCTTTTCTCTATTTACCCATGCTCATGTCTCCACTATGTTTTCTCTAGTCTGTGTTCTATCTTGCTAAGTCTCATTAGCCACTGATGGAAAAGGAGTTTCTGTTGCTATGTTGCTGTGTCCATTGCACATCTAAGGTCAATGTTGCCCTGATGATTCCCGGGGTTGCCTCCTGACTGTCTTGGTAGGTAGACATCTGCAGTTGCCCTGTATCTGCTCTTGAAGCAGGTGGTCATAGGAAGAGTGTTGTACTGGGGGTCAGGAGATGTGGGCTCAGGCCCTACTTCTTTAATTCCTTTACTCTCTGAAGCCTTCATTTACTTGTCTCCAAATTGAGATTAGATTAAGTAATTCTCAAGGTATATTTCTACTTTCAAAATCTATTATTCGACTCTTTGATACCATGCTAATTCTGGCTCCTTAGATTAGCTCCTTGTGATCAATTAGGATCTTTTATACATAGCAAATAAAGTAGTAAGAGACTGTGAACAGCTAGACACCAAAAAGTTCATAAAAAAAGTTCTTAACCATTAATGGTTCTTAACCATTAATGTGGAGAAAGCAAGTGGAGGGAAGGAGCATTTTCCATTCTTTTGCTGCCTTTCTTGGACTTCCTCTACAACTTGACTTTTTGCATTGTTCTTCCACGGAAGCAGCATCCGCCATTTACCCTTCCTCATTCTGACATAACTGAGATGATTTATTTATTTATTTATTGGAGGTACCTCATATGTGTGAAGCAGGCACTCAACCCCTGGGCTGCAACTGCTCCCCAAATATTTATTTTGAAACCCTCAAATCATCTCTTCCAGGAAGGATGACCACAGGGACTCTAGGAGATTATACTTCTCTCCTCTCTTGGCTGAAGTGATTGGTGGTTGCTTCTTTCCATCCCTATTTCAGAGGGATTCTTTATTTCAACGTGGAAACAGAAGTGTAAACAATGCAACTGAAGTGAAGCCAGAAAGTAGGAGACGAAAGGCTATGCAATTTTCTCTCAATTCTTGGTTATCCAGTGTGTGGATATTGCAGGCCCTACATTTAGAAGAAAAGTTCTTTCCTTTTGGAACTAGAAAAGATAGTGTGGGGCTGGCAGTCTGGAGACTGGGGTTTTTCTCGTACTTCGCATTAGCTCTGTGATTCTGGGCATGTTGCTTACCCATTTCTGAGCTGGTCACATTTTTTAAAAGAGGGAGTTGAGCTAGGCAATATTTAGGGGTTTTCCCAAAGCCAAAATGCAGTGAGCCGGTGATTTCCCTCTTCATTATCACAACCACCAGAGAAGAGGGGCAGTGAAAGGAAACCAGGGCCAATCACCTTTTGTTGATGGCTTATAAGTAGCCCTTAACCTCCTTGAAGGCAGAGGCTGTGTTAATTTTTGTATATCACTAAGTCCAGGGCACCACAAAAATGTGTTTAAATTCATTGTTTCTTTTGGTCAGTATACAATTTTTTTTTTTTTTTTTTTTTTGCCATTTATTTATCAAGGTGCCAGCAGTCAGTGGCACTCCTTTAGAAGTGTAACATCCTAGAAACATTAGTGGCCTCCAAGTCTGAGTTTTCTAGTGGCAGTAGGACTTTTGAACTATTTGTATCTTCACAGGGAAAATGTCTCCCTGATGGGGATTGTAGAAACTTCTACTGATCTCCCACATTCAGTTACTTTTCTTCAACAAAAGCCTCAAGGACACTCATCACTCCACAGCCTGTATTAGGTGCCTGTTGACATTCAGGTATGTTGGCAGGCCTGCTTAGGCTCTTGGCCCTTGAAATAAGGTTTAGCAGGGAGCACCAGTGTTTCTCCAGGGAATTATTTGCGTTTGCCTTCTTGATGATTGTGCCAGTCAAAACATTTATATTCCAGTTGATAAGGTGAGTGCAAGCATTGAATGACTTACCTAGAGTATTTTCTGGCCCTGGGGGATCTGAAAGTCTCTATTTTATCCTTACTTCTGCGGGTACCCTGGACAAACTTCAGAACTGGCAAACTGTCTCTGAGTTTAAAATACATCTGTCTCAGTGCAGGAGAAGCACAATGCTACTCTGCCAAGTCCTGGAGAATGTTTTCATTTATGCTCCTGACTTCGGGAAATGCTTTCAATACAAGTGGAGAGCGTTACAATTGTACTTAGTTATCTGTGCTCTCATTAACAGAGAGGCAAAAGATTTCATTTATGTATATTTATTTTACTCAAAACATTAGGTTCAATATTCTTTCCTGTTAAGTAAACTAGATGACCAGTTTGATTCATTTGAATCTATTGATGCAGTAATGAGACTTGTGAAACTTCTCATGTGGGCAGCTGGGAGGGAGAAGAAAATGAAAAAGGGCTCAAGTAGCCACAACGTGCACAACAGGCACAGTTGTCTAATAGTGTGTTGGTGTGATGATTCCATAGCACTCTCAGTTTGGAAGTTACTACCTTCTTAAACCCCTCCTGCATCCCTGGAGTTCATGGCTGAGGAGGTGGTTGACACCTTGCTTATGTCACTTCCTCTGGAAACACACACAGGAGCCTGTTGGTGGGATGATCAGCAGATGCCAGAGGCCTGTGGGAGATGGCAAGATTCCTCCAGTTGACTACTGATAAGACTGCCCTTCCTCTCTCCATCCTCTTCCACGTAATATCTGTGTAGATGCTTCTAGGAGAAATACAATCTCAAATCAGAATGGTAATAAGAAAATATGCTATTTGCTTTTGAAGAAAAATTCTGATTTGCTAAATAATCTTTTTCACCTCATGATTTTGTTTTTTACTTTTCTGCAAGTTTTTTTGTTTTTTGTTTTAAATAGACTTTAGAAAATCTAGGGCAGTTTGTGAACTCATGTGACATGCTTTGAGCCATCCATGGCTGCACAGTCCTAGGTTTGAGTGTGAAGTTTTTCCCACCAATTTGAAATGAACTGTTCATTGTAATCAGCTTTGTATGGCACAGTTGTTTTGGCTCTCACCCCTTCAACGATGTCATTTTCTTTATAACCAAAGTCAATGCTATGCAGACTAGCTTTTTCTGGAATTTGATGACACTATTTTTCTCCTGATTAAAATTTTATGTAGCAAAGGAGCCCTGCTAGTGCAGAGTTTCCCTTATAAGTTATAATTTTTGTACTCCTAACTTCTCTAGTAATACTTTACTTTTCCCTGAGAAAGCAATCCACCCTTTTAAACAGGGAATATGGATTCTGGTTGAATATACAAACAAATCCAGTCTGTACTATTTTGAATTTTTTTCTAGCTTCAGAGTATTTTCTCACTGGGAGGGATTCAGTCTCAATATTTGGGTTCAAGAGTATAGACCAGTAAGAACTATAAGTATATTGGATAGAAGGATGCTCTTTATTATATTTAGCTAAAAAAAAGTATTCTTTAAGTTGTTTACCTATAAGGCCTTGCACTAGGAGGAGGGAAGGTGTTAGATTCTCTGGGAGTTACTAAGAGTTAGTCACGTTTCTTATGGAAGCTATAAGTATTTCTACCTCAGATCATTTATATGTGCAGAAAAAGAATATGGACGATATTGATTTGAGCAATAAGTCATGTAGAAAATTTTCACCCTCTCCAGGGACTGTAGAGGGAACTTTACTTCCTTTCTTTATGATATCTACATATTTGAAGAATAATTACTAGAACTGTAGTAGTTCTTCTCTGGGAAGATATAGGTCTTAGATAATTATGGATAACTTACATGACTCAGAGGGTATTAATGGAAGTCTTCTCATAATTATTGCAAATTTTGGAATTCTATCAACCTAGTTGCTGGACATCTTATAGGGCCAACAAAAGAGCATTTAATGAGCCCTAACTATGAGATGGGGAGAATTGTGTATAGGGTTAAGAATCTGGTTCTTTTTCAGGAGATATCTCTCCTTAGCCCCCCCCCCCCCTTGCCTATTCCTGATGGTATTGCCTCCGGCAAAACAAAAACAAAAACCCAGTCTGTGTTTTGTAAAATGATTATAGTAATACCTACTTCCTGGAATTATTGGGATCAACTTAGCTGGAAAAGTCCTTAAAACAGTACCTGGTACTAGTAAGTACACAGTAAACATCAACCATCCTTACCATCCTTGTCATCAACATCTTTATCAAGTAATTCCCCACACTTGAATAGCGTTGTGGCATATATGGCTTTGCATTGTCTCACCCAACCCTTCCTCTCTTTCCCCCTCTCCAAATTGCAGCAGCATTCCCCAGTAGTTAAAAAGGCAAGCCTGGGGAACTGGTTGTGAACTGGTTGTTTTACAGTAAATCTTTCAACACTGCATTCTTTAGAAGTCCTGCTGCCCCTCCAGTGCCTTCTCCATTTGCATATGGGCATGCATTATAAAAGACCCCTCTCCTTTTGCTGAGAGCATGGAGGATAGAGCTCAGAATGTGTTATTTTTCTTCCCGTTGCTGAGGATGGGGACCCCCCATAAGCCCCCTAAAACAAATGCTCCTTATTCGCCAGGCTGGACTTGTTCAAGTCTTTCTTTGGTCTGACGTACCCACCTCAGTTTGGCGGGGAGCTGTCATTTTTGCACAGCTCCTTGCCATACTCGGGACAAGCGTGTCTATTTTTACCACACTTTTTATATTCTGTTAAGAACAAAGCTCAGATTAGGATTTAGGAACAGGATTGAATACTTATTCCTTGTCTCCTTCTCTTTTTATTCGTACCCTTGAGTCAGGGGTGCTAGGTGAGGACTGAAATTGTTCAAGCCATTAGAAGAGAAAGCACTAAAACCCAAAATACAGAAGTCTCTGCAATATCTTTCTTGGCAAGGAGAATTTTCCTAATGTCTCTTATACTCCTTTACCATACAAAAGACTAAAAGAAAATGAAGAAATCCAGATGTTTGACTCCCTTGCTGAGGTTTTAAGGCGTTGTGATTTTAACCAATTCCTCATGCCAGAGCTTGTCTAGCTAGAACAGTAACCTTCATTAACGGGCCTCTATAACCCCTCTGATTATTTTATTTTTCTATTAACAGCCTTAGCAGAAATGCAACTTCTTGACTGGTGCGTTGACAGTGGGGAAAACAAAATGGAAACTGAATTATCTCCTTATAAAAGTTAGAATAATAGGAAGACTAATGGATCTCTGCTTAGGAAAAGTACATGCCTGGTTCCACATGTTTTGACACAGGGAAATATTTGAGGAGGGCTTCTGGAGCTTAACATCATACCAGGCTTTCTTTAGTCAGTGTATTCCCTGTCATGTATTTATGTCAAAAAACCTTGGTCTGCAGAGCTCTCATTAACTGAACATTTTAAAGAAGTTTTTATTCATAAAACTATAAAATTTGTGAGATCTACTCATATAATATATAAACCCACAACAATCCAGACTGCTCTAAAAGAGAACTAAGAGGTTTTTTTTTTTTCTGCTTAAGCTCCTGATGAGAGGATTTTTATGTCCAGCTTTTCCTAAGCAGTCTGTGCACACAGAGGCGTTATAAAAAGGCATGCAAACTTTGGAACCGTGCAGTCTTGAGCTGCTTTGGGTTTATGGGTAGTCCATACTGGAGTTGCATGGAGCAGCTGTGGGTTTGGTCCGTACAGCTCCTCTCGCCATGGGCTGAATGCTAGTCAGTAGGCTCCTTAGTCAGCAGACTCATTATCTCTACAGCAGTAGGGGCCAGGTACTTCTTCCTTCCTGTGACTATAAAATATTTGAAATGCTGGCTTCAATGGGAGGATGGTGAAGTCTACTGAATTGTTGACCTTGGAAACAGCAGGGGTGGGGCGGGCCCTCAGCTGCCTTTCTGCTCCTTTCGATCTGTGGGCAAGGTTTCTCCATCTCTTCAGCCCTCCACTGATCTTGCGTATTCTGCTTAGAAATAGAGCAGGTTCTGATTAAACAAAGCAGGGGACCCTTAGTCAGCTAATGTTTTCGTTCGTGCTGTTACCCTCCTATACTCAGTCAGAAAGCCTTTCTCTTTTGGGTGGGCCAGTTCCATGCGGGATGTCCTTCCTCCACTCTCCTGCTGAGACTTCCTGAGGGTTGTTCCTTCATGTTAGCAGCAGAACAGGCTCTTTCCAAACACTGAAAGAATGTGGGCCGTCTTCATCATAGTTGAGTCATTCAGGCCGGACTGGCTGGTACCAGCTGGCTGGGTGCAAGCCAGAAAAGTCCACCCACTCACCAGCACCCTTCCTCTTACCCTGTTCAAACAACGCCTTCACTTCCTCTGCCCATTTCTACATGGGCTCCAGAGAGCCCTTTCTCCTCAGGGCAAGTGAGGGAGTTTCCCCCATGATAGTGGGTTTTAAAACTTGAAAAAGTTTGTCTGCTATTTTTTTTTAAATTAGAAAATATTACCCAGAACCCCCCAGTTTTACCAGAGCTTTGAGGACAGAGCTGCTCTGTCAGAAGGGTGGATGGGGAAGTGCCCAGTTCTACTCCCTCGGCCTCCCTGGCACTCTTAGGGGCAGCCTCTTAGTGAGGCTACATATTTTCTCACTAGCAATGCGTTCAGCCCTCTTTTTCCTTGTTCCACATGTGTAAGTCTGCACCTAAGCACATACACTAGCAAACCTTAACAAGTAGGCCAGTCTCCCAAACGATCCAATTAATATTGGGAACTGCCTAACCGCCTTCGGCACGAGTTGTCACTGCTGGCCAGGGACCCAGCGGGCAGCTTTGGTTGTAAACTTGACTTTTACCAGACAGAAACCACTGGATTTCCTTTTGCTTTCTATCCCCTATGTAAGTTCTTTTTTTAAAAAAAAAAAAAAACAAAAAAAAAAAACCCCCTTTTTTTTTAATAAGGAATATCTCATTTTTATTTTTTTATTTTATTTTTTTTACATTTCTCAATTAAATGTAATGGATACATGTAAATTTTTTTTTAATCAAACCATATATTACACAATATATTTGGTTCATAGTAACACATTCATACAGTATTTGTCCTTTTGTGTCTGGCTTGCTTCACTTAACATGGATGAAAAAAAAACTTTTAAAATAGCACATGGTATTATTCTAAGAACCCCTTCAGGTATAATCAACTCTTGTAGAATGTTAGACACATAAGGGCCATTATCTAGTTCCCCAACATGCACAACAGTATATACACTTGTGCAGGTGATCATATTGAGCCAAGGAAGTGAGGTGATTTGCCCAAAGTCACTCGGTTAATGGTGAAACTCTTCACTTCCATATCTGCCCTGCTCTTTGAGAATGCCATCACCACGTGCCTCCCCCACGTGACCGTGTGTGCATCTGCCATACCACAGTGGTGCCACCGACTTCTCGGAGGCAATATAAGCAGTAGTTCAGAGTGTAGACTCTGAAGTCACACTGCCTGGGCACACAGCCCAGCTCTGCCACACTGCTGTGATGGATGTGACCTTGGGAAACCTTATGCTTATACCTCAGTTTCCTCATCTGTCAGCTGGGCATACCTACCTCACAGGGTTGTCATGAGCACTGAATGTGCCGATGCCCATAAAGGTCTCACCACAGTGCCTGGCCCATCAAAAGTGCTCAGGACACACTATCTTTTTTGTCTTGAATGGCAGTGAGAGAAATCAAGTAAAGCCTATTAGAGATCCCGCTGAAATGTTTGTCCCAGGCTGGGTAGACCATCTAGGGTTCTTTTAGGGTTAGGAGAATATATACCAATTCCTAGGCTATCTCTGGGAGGCCAGTGTATTTTGAGACATTTTGGTTTAGGTCTTTGGAGCCTGTTATACTCTCATTGGGGCATGAGGCTTAGCGTGCTTGGTATGATGTGGACATTCTCAGGTGGGTGGTGGTTCTCCCTGAGCTCATTCACTTAGCAATCATGTTGATCTAGGAGACTGTAGAGTAGCTTTGTCAAAGACCCAGAGGACAGAGAGATCAGCGGTAAGATCCTTATAGGCCCATGGAATGACTGCTTTCTGCCTCTTTGCTAAGCACGGGCTGGTATTTTACTCCCCCATGTAATAATGTAAATTATGATGTGGAGTTTAGCAGAGTGTGGGTGGAGAGAGACGTTTTTATGGAACGGTGGCACTGCCTTGTCTGTCTCTGTGAATGGTGTGGGTGAGATAACCACAAAGTATTGCTAAGGAACTACCACATCTGTCAGTCCACTGCCATTGGCTGTGTGGGAGGCAGGGGAGACTGTGGCTCTAACCCGTAAACCAGAGAGCTACAGCCAAGTGTAAGCCTTGCTTTGTGTGATGAGTAAGGTACTTGGAGGATCACCTCCTTCGTACTTCCGAGGTCACTTTCGAGTTGGCTTAGAGTAGATGCTACCTGTGGCGAGTGGTGTGTTGTAGACCCGCTGGAGTCTCAGAGCCTTCTTGGGGAAACTTGTATTTCTCTGGGTGAGTAAACCTGGCACCTGCTTACATTTGCAAAAGTGTTCCTCCTGAAAGTAGGCCTCTGGGGCTGGCCAGGGCTTGTCACTCCCTCCCCTTTGCTGTACCAAATGGAGGCTCCACCCTTAAAGGGCCAGAGGAGGTGTAGGAGGAAAAACAAAGTAATGAGACGTGATGATACCTTGAGAGTGGCACAAGAGAAGGAAAGGAAATGGCCTTTTGGTAATGGGTCTTTTAAAAGGAAAGCTTTGCCCAACAGTATCTGGTCTTTTTCCTCTCTCTTGTGTAAGCAAACTTTCCTTTGAAAGTACAGAAAAATTCAGCAAGGTTTGTGTTTAGAAGTTCAATGGAGTAAATGTGTTTGGACGAGGATGTCTTTTCTTCCATGCTCTGATCAATTAACAGTGCTTGAAACTGATGAACTAACCAATCAGAACGCTTGCAAGTTGTATATACTTTCAGGTTAGGAGGTTTGGGAAGTTTTTGCAGTTCTCTTGGCTAAAAATGAAAAGCAGCAACCTGGCTATTTGGGAGAAAGCCCAGTGCAGGAACTGGTGTTTTGAGATTTAGTTCCCTTTTCAAAAAAGCTCCTGCTTTTAAAGTTAGCTTTGAGTCCTCTGTCATTTCCATTTCTATGATAAACCCTGGGTCATTTGTAGACTATTCAGAGACCTGATTGAGATAACTGAGAAACCAGGTCTAGTTACAAAAGCCTTTTGAAATGCAGTTAACTGAAATAGGTTGTCTGCCACTAAACGCTTACATAAGTTTCATTGAACATTAATTTTTTGTTGTTAGATTGAACTTAGATTTGCACGTATTTAAACTCCATTTAACTAGGATGGGATGCATTTATTGAATAATGATATTTTTATTTGCTAATCACAAATATTGGGAGAGCAGAAGAGTCAAGGAAAGGAGTGTTAAATTCTTTCATTTTAAGGAATTTTGTATTCTGACTTGTCAAGAGTGGTAAGGCAAAATTGACTTTTAGGTAATCTTTTCATATTCATTGTCTCTTGGTGATTACATTTTGAAGCCGGGGCTCTAGGTGACATCAAAGTGAAAACTCTTGGGGAACGGATGTAGCTCAAGTGGTTGAGTGCCTGCTTCCCATGTACGAAGTCCCAGGTTCGATCCCCAGTACCTCCTAAGAAAACACTATTATTGTTACTCCACTATTTCAGAAATTAAAAGCCCTGCTTCAAGCTGCAAGCAGAATTTAGGGGTGAGCTTTGTCAGATGGTATTACATGATTTCACTATGTTATTAACTAGTTAAGCCATACAATTCATCTGATGAATGAGACAATTTAAAACCATTTGGGAGCAGAGGTGGCTCAAACCACTGGGCGCCTCCCTTCCACATGGGAGGCCCTGGGTTCTGTTTCCGGTGCCTCCTGAAAAGAAGATGAGCACACAAATGAACAAACACAGCAGATAGTGCCTGCAAAACAATGGGGGGGAGGGGAATAAAAATCTTTAAAAAACAATCATTCATAATTATGTTCTTTATAGGTGAGATTGGAGAGAGATGTCTAAAGACTATAATAGATATTTAGAATAGTCCTCTAGCATTTCATTCCAGGCAATCTCTACTTACCCATCAGCTGTCACTAGGTGTACAACATGATGTCTTGAAGATAAAACACATTGTCTAGCTGACAGAGGTTAAAAGGAAGTCATCCTAGATTTTAAGCAAGGCTGAGAATTACTCACTGTCTTGAAAACCTTGGCGTTTTTATAGTTTAGTCTCTCATTTCATTCATTATGTACATTTATGGTCTTTTCCCAGTTGGTGATAAAGCCTCAAGACAGTGGCATCATGATAACCTAAGTAAATGGTTTAACCTCTACTTAATCCTCATTACCTATGAGAATTATACCTTTAGAATAGAAAGGAGAAACATAATTTCTTTTAGACCCCACTCTGATTTTTACTGAATTTAGGTTTACTTCTCTTGAGCTCTGTGCTAATGAACTATATGGGCAGTTTATAAAGACAAATGGTGTTGGGAGCAGATGTAGCGCAAGTGGTTGAGTGCCTGCTTCCCATGTATGAGGTCCTGGGTTCAATCCCTGGTACCTCCTAAAAAAAAAGAAAGTGTCATTATTGACATGTGTCAAGACTACTTCACCAAAAAGCAGTGAAGTTGAATGGAGAGGCTGGACTCTGGTCTAGTGAGTGACCAAGAGTGTGGTCATGGCTGGCTCAAGAACATTTGACATTTGCTGTTTGTCCTCTATGTTCTAGATATTGATTTTTTAAATATGTAGTATGCTATTCACTGGGTTTTTGGAAATTATTTATGCTTCCTGTTTCACTGCTATCTGGGATTCTAATTCTAGATCCTGAACAATTCTTCCCCTCTGCCTCATAGGTCTCTATCCTGGATTCTTCCTCCCCTTCTGGCTGTATGGGCAAAAGCCTTACCATCAGATCAAGCCAGAAACAAATAACTTGATTTGAACAAGACTTGGAATGTGTATTAAAAAATTAAAATGGAATCTTATGTAAAAATAAAGCATATATTCATTGAAGACAGTTTTAAAAGCACAAAGAAGAAAATAAATGTTATTCCACCACCAAGAAATTAGTACTGTTACCATTATATGCACTTTCAACCTGTGTGTGTGTGTGTGTATGCGTGCAGAGAGAGAAAATCTACATGTTAGTCAATCTTGATTCTACTGTATAAATGTATCAAGTTTATTTAAAGGATTGCTTCCCCAAATCTGGTTTAAAAAACACTGGGACATATGAGATAATTGTAGAAACTATATGAATGAGCATGCTGTACTTTAATAGGTATATTTTTAAAACACACAGAATAAATATATCACTAGCACATGAAGCCTATGAATTCGTGGCTATAATTCCTTGGGAAGACCTTTAAATGCTGGGAGTCCCTAGCACCTCTTCAGCACCTCGCTCTAAGTGACTTCCTTAGGTCTCCATACCCAGCACATTAGCAATTCTACTATCAAAATATATCCATGTTTCCAACTCTTTTCACCATTCCTAATGCCACCAACATCCGGGTGACCCATGCCACCGTGGTCTCTTTGCTGGCTTATTACAATATCCTTCCAAGTAGCCTCGCTATTTCAGTCTTCTCGACATGGCAGAAATCTCCATTGGCTTCCTGTCTCACTCAGGGTAAAAGCCAAGGTCCTCACCAGGACCCATGAGTTCCTACAGGATCTGCCCCGTGTCCACACCTCTATGTCCTCATCTCTTCCGGCTCCGCTTGCTCACTCTTCTTCAGTCACCTGAGCCTTTTTGCCTTGCTTTGCACATGCCAGGGGTGTCTCCACCTCTGTTCTTTTGCCCTTGCTGTTTTTTTCCTGAATGCTAACCCTCTGATAGTCCCATGGCCAACTTCCCCACTTCAGGTCGCCAATCTTTCCTGGCTACCCTATATAAATTTGTAACTGTCTTTCCCCAAGGCCTCATTCCCCTTGCCTGCTTTACTTTTTAGCCATATCCCTATCTAACATACTATGGATTTGACTTATTTTATTATCTTTTCCACTAAAAAAGCCCCATGAGGGCAGGGTCTTCTGTCCATTTTGGTTATTGCTGAGTCTCCAGCAACTATAACAGTTCCTGGCACATCATAGTCATTGAGTAAATACTTGTTGAAAGAGTAGGTTAAATAAAAATCACGAGTTGAGTTGGAGAATGATATTGAGTAAATCACTACATGTAGTACAAAAGTCATGAAAGTGATAAGTGAATGATGTTTGAGAAGTACTACTTAAGTAATCTTTAAGTTTGTTTCTTTTGTGTTCTTATAAATAGTAATGCAGGAAATATACTTAAGTAATTTTTGGTATGTATTTATGATTATTTCCTTAGAATAAATGCTTAGAAGGGTAATTGATGGTTCTTAGGATATGCACACTTTTAAAACTTTTTAAAGCTAGAGGATTTCTATCTCAGAGGTTCTTTTGTTGTTCTTGTTCTTTTATGTTTGTGTGTATTCATCTTTTTTTCTTTATTTCCCAGGGGTTCTTAACCAGGGGTCCACAGACTCCCAAGGGGTCCATGGAAAGATTTCAGGGGGTCTGTGAGCTTGAATTGAAAAAAAATCAACTTATTATCTTTATTTTCTTTGACCTCTAACTGAAACCTAGCATTTCCTTCACTTATGAATGTATACAATAAATAAATTACAGTAGTACTCATTTCACTTGACTGGCAAAGGGGTCCATGGAACAATAAAAGGTTAAGAACCTCTGTTCTAGCCTATTTTCACCCCCATCTTTTTTTTATGAGTACCCATTTCTTCCCATATCCTTCTTTACGTGCATTATCTAAATGTCATTTTATCTTTGCAAACTTAGTTGGTAAAAAAGCTAGATTTCTTAATTTGTACTTTTTTGATAACTCATATGGATGAGTATTTTTTTCCATATGTGTAATTCTCATTTATTTTTCCTTTTTTTTTTTTTTTGAATTGCTTGCTCATCCCTTTCTTGAGCCAGGTGCTGGCTGCAGTGGATTGAAAACCTACATGAACTAGTCTTATTAGATAGATATCATAGACACTCTGGCTTATAAACCCAAGAACGGAACACAAAGGACAGTCAGACCTCCTAGAGTCTAGAACTGGAAGGTCAGGTGCAAGGCTACTGTCCCTGTCCCTGAGATTTCTCTCTGCATATCTCTGATCTATTGCTTTCCTGTGCATACTGGATTTCTCCGTTTATTCATGGCTTCTTTGCTCTCCCATCACTCTTTTTGTTAATTTCTTTGTGGTAATATATGACATAAAATTTCTCATTTTAACCACTTCAGTGTGTACATTACAATGATAATAATTACATTCATTCAAAATATTATACCATCAACACCATTCATGACCAAATCATTCATCACCCCAAACAGAAACTCTACCCATTAAGCACTTAACTCCCTATTCTACACATCCCCACCAACCCTTTATAACCACTAATCTGCTTTCTGTCTCTATTTGCTTAATTTGTCTGAATTTGCCTATTTGAGATATTTCACATAAGTGGAATCACTCAGCATAATGTTTTCATGATCCATCCAGGTTGTGTGTATCAGAACTTCATCCATTTTTATTATGGCTTAATCTTCCACTCTATGGTTATACCGCATTTTGTGTATCAATTCATCTGTGGGTGGACACATTTGGGTTGTTTCTCCCTTTTGGCTCTTGTAAATAATGCTCCTATGAACATTTGTGTGCAAGTATTTGTTTGAGTGTTTGCTTTTGATTCTTTAGGATATATTCCTAAGAGTGGAATTGCCAGGTCCTATAATTCTATGTTTAAATGTTTGAGGAACTGTCGAATTCTTTTCCACAGTGGCTGCACCATTTTTCATTCCCACCAGCAATGCAGAATTCCAATTTCGCCCCATCTTTGTCAATACTTATTTTCCGTTCCCACTACCTTTTATTCCACCTGGCTTTGGCTTGCCTTGTCACTCCACTCAGCTTTACACGGCCTTTCAGTTCAAAGTAGTCATCATCTAAATGCCATGAGTGTCTGTCACTGAGATTTCTAAGTGAGAACAATTGATTGGCTCGATTTCATCAGGTAGTCACTCCTGGTGAAGTTGACTTATGAGTAGGAAATAGGGGTTGAGGTACTTGGGCCACTTAGGGCCTGTTTCTTCCCAGGCCTGTGGATCTAGCAGCTTCTCTAGGAAGGGTGCAGTGACCGATGACAACGTCCTTTGCTCATTTTTAAATTTTTTCTGTTCATCTTTTCCTTATGGGTGTATAAGAGTCCTTTACATATGCAGGATAGTATACTCCTTCATGGGTGTTTTCCCCTGTAATTTAATTTTGCTTTATGTTTTTGCCATGTAAATAAATCTGCCAATTAATTCATTTCTGATTTCTACCAGTTTAAAGGCTAGAAATACCTTCTCTACCAGGAAATTATAAATTCTTCTAGTTTTTTATTGCTTTATTTTTTTATGTTCCCCTGGAAATACATTAACTTTTAGAGGAATTTGAGAGAGGGGCTTTGCACTATTCATTAGTGCCATTCGAGGATCATGGTGTTTAGTAACCACTTACTTTTCTCAGCAACAATTTGTAGGTTTCCTTATTCTGTATTTATCTTGTTTATTCCTAGCTGATTTATAAATTTTACTCTTATGGAATTTTTTTTCAATCAAGTTTTCTAACTGGTTGTTTTTGGTTTATTAAAGCCATTGTTTTTGTATTTTTATTTTATAGCTGACCATCTTACTATGTCTGATAACTTTTTACTTGATAAATTTGGGCTTTTTTATGTAGACATATCATCTGCAAGCAATTATCATTTTCTTTCTACTTTTCCCTATCTCTTCATTTCTGTTTAACAATTTATTGAGCTAGATATTTTAGAATGATGAGTAATAATTGTAATGAAACAGTGCATATCTTAAACTGTTGTATTTTGTTAGGGCTAATCATTCTGACTAATCAGAATGCTTTGGAGAAATATATAGCAAATATAGGTAAAATAAACTAGTGGAAAACTCTTTTAATTCAATATATTTTCTCTGCTGGTTTATCTTGGAGTCTAAAAATTTCATTTGATAACCATTCTTCCTGGACAAAGCATGCCTCTAGAAAGTCCGTGTTAAAATGCACATGATTCCCTTCCATTAACAGATTAGACTTGCTAATATACCATGTTACATGGATTCAGTTACCTGATTATTTGATAGTTGGTACTGGTCTATTATTTTGGAAACTTGAGAAATGGACTTCAAGCAAATGGAATATAAAGTGTTTGGATGGTAATATCAGCAGGAGCCTACCTAATGTGCAACTGCTTCCTCCAGCCTCATCTGTTGCCTGCCCTGTGTTCTGTATAACCCCCACCCCCACCCCCCTACACAATAAGCTTCAAAACATAGTGAACTTTTGCTTTCTCAGATATGTCATAGTCTCTTGCCTTGGACTTTCCTTATCTAGGTGCACTCTTCTGCCCTAATCTTTACATCCTTTTCCTCAGTGGGAACTTAAATGTTACTTTCTCCATGAAGGCTGACTTTCTTAGACTAGGTTTTAGGTCCTACTATGTGCTCCTAATATGCAGTGTATTCTGTTCTAAACAACATTATTACAATTGCTTTTTTTGTTTTGTTTCTTGTTTTTGTTTTGTATACATTTGCTTTTTAAAATTCTTTCAAGACCGTTCAACTATAACTTCAGACTGTGTGTCAGAAAACATACCTGCTTCGTTGACCATTGTATAGTGTCTGACATGTAAGTTGTCACTCAATAAATGTTTCCTGAATTAATGATAAAGAGGGGGATGGAAGATAGTACTTGGCATGTTATCCGTGAGCTTGAGTGAGAGAATGCAGGGAGCACCCTTGAGTAGCAAAAGAGTTACTAGCAAGAGTGAACTTGGAGGAGTTGAAAGGGGTAGGGACAGCACTTGCCTGCATCAGAAACATTTTATTAGTTTTATCTCAATCTGAACCTGTGTGGAGCTGAAGGGAAGGGGCTTATATTCTGTTTACAGGAGGTAAGCACAGAGTTTTGAGGGATTTGAAAGGCAGTTTCATACATTGATGAACTCTGTGCATCCTTGGAAATAAAGAAAAACATGGCCCTCCAATTTATGCTTTTATCCTTTAATTTCTTTGCTTTTCAGGATTACAGTAGGGTAGCCAGTGGACTTTTCAAATATCTAAAATGGCATGCTACTTTATAAATTTCAGGGACTACTACCTGCAGTAAAGGCCATGTTGAAAAGCTAGGATGAAAAAAAGCAGTGTGTATGGGAGCAGAGAGCAGAAGGAGTGTGTACAAAAAGATAGTAGTTGGCAAAAGAAATTAAGATTTGCTTTGGTACCTGCTTTAGTTTGCTAAAAGTCTGCGGGGAACAGAAATGGGTTGACTTTTATAATGGGTATTTACTAGGTTAAAAGCTTACACTTCTGAGGCTGTAAAAATGTTCAAATCAAGGCATCATTGGAGATGCTGTCTCCCCAAAGGCCAGCTGCTGGCCATCCTGGACTCCTCTCTTAGATGGCAGGGCACATGGAGGCATCTGCTTCATTTTCCGGTCTCATTGCTTCAGCTTCTGGCTGCTCCTCCTGTGGTTTCCTTTCTCTGGGGTTTCTCTTTGAGTGCCTGGGTTCCTTCTCTCTGTTTCTGTAGCTTTTTCTCTGTGTCTTTGTTTTCAGTCCTCCATTTATAAAGGACTCCAGCAAGAGGACCAAGACCCACCCTGGGTCACACCTCATTGAAGTAATCCAAAAGCCCCCCCAATTGAATCCAATCCATTCAAAGGGTCCCACACCCACAGGAATGGATTAGCTTCAAGAACATGATCTTTCCTGGGATCCACAAAAAGCTTCAAACTGTCACACTACCCTCCCAGGCTTACAATTTTATGAAGTGAATAAAAAGTTATGTAATTTAGCCTTTCCTCATAATATAGTAAATTTATCTTCCTATAACATTTTTTATCATATTCTAAGTTAAACTGAACTCATAACTGAGTATAAATAGGAAGACAAAATATACTTGTAGTTATTTTCCATATTTCATTTCTTTGTGCATGAGGAAACCTGCTGTTGATGTAATGTTGACGTGCAATTGAACTTGGTGAATTAAAAACAAATACATGGTGATTGAGTTGATTTCATGTGACATTACAATATGACTAATAAAATTAAGCAAGCTGAGCCTCCCCATTTTGGCAGATTGCGCTGTTTTGGTGCTCTAGTGTATTTAAGTTTTGAACAATTCTAGAGCTGCAGAGGGGCTCTGATTTAACCCTTGCATTTTACAGATGAGGAAGCTGAGATGTGAAGTGATTGACCTCTGAGGTCATGCAACCTTTTAGCTTCAGAGCCAGACTAATAATAACAGCTACACTATTGTATGTATTTGACTCAGATACCACTCTTATCCCGTTTTACAAATAGGAAACCGAGGTACAGAGAAGTAACTTGCCCAATTTCACACAGCTAGCAAATGCCAGAGCCAGGATTTGAACCAAACTCGTCTGGGTCCCAAGTTGTACTGCCTCTCTACCCAGCTCTCCCGACCAGAAGCCCAGTATTCTTTGCTCTTTACCATCTTGCCATCTAGGATTCATTTTTTAATTCATCTCACATACATTATTTCAAGAAGTGAAAAAAAAAAATATATAGACCCTTTTATGAGCATAACAGAAATGCTGTGAGTTGTAATGCAACATCAGTCAATTCTGTCTCGGGCTTGGGTAGGTTTCATAGAGGCATTTGAATTGAGCCTTGAAGAACAAGTCGATTTCCATACTCTAGAAAGGAGGAAAGACAATTGAGGCTAAAGAAGCAATCGCATGTGCAAAGGGGCTTCATAGTGTGCAGGAAAAGATGTAGTGGAAAATAAGCCTGGAGACTTTAGTACCGCCAAATGGAGCAGTACAAAGGACTGCATACTAGGAAGCGTGGACTTTCTTTTCTGTAGGCAGTGGAACCAATCCGAGAAAGAGAATGACATCTATCCTCATCGCAGGTAAGCTCTGGAAGAATGGAGATTGACTTAGAAAGATTAAAGATGCATTGATGGTTGAATATATCTAAAGATTCCTGGGTTACTATATAACCTTAAAACTTTTTTGCTTATATATTTTTTTCAATGAATTTGCTTTTCTATAGTGCAGGGACGCTGGTGGGGTTTTTTGTTTGTTTTTACTTTAAATGTTAGGTACTCTATCTTTTCACTGTAATGAAAAATGACTTTATCAATAGACTCTTTCAGTTGAATAAAACAACTTTCTTCTGTTATCAAAGTCTGAATGTGGTCATTTTGTTACAGTTAACTTGTAAAATCTATTTTTATCTGTGTTGGGCATTTAACATGCCTATGTGGATACCACAAACTTTCAGTGGAAAAATCGACAGCCGTAAGATTACTAAAGTTTTTTGATCGATTTTGGCTGCTGTCCGTAATTGGTTTAGAGAAAAATAGAAAACTGGGTTGACATGCTTCCTCTGGCCAGATCTGTGAAGTCGAAATAACCCTGAACCAGGAGCCAGAGGACTTGGCTTGTACTGCTTGAAATGTTTAATTATATGATTCAAGGAAAATCTGTAATTGCTTTGGATCTTTTTTTTTTCCTTCATAAAATAAGTAAACTCATCTTACAAGGAGTTTGAAACCCAAGTGATTTAAGTGTAAGAAACATCACAATGTACTTCTGATTTAAGAGCCAAATGTATTATCTCCCTCTTTCTTCCTAAAACTGTCCTTGATTTATATTCTTTTCTTTGTTAAAGATTGATTAAAACCCTTATGATTTACCCATTTGTCCAAGTCAAGCTTCACAGTCTACCATGATTCCTCCTTTCCTTCATTTTCCATATTTAATTGGCCACAAAATTCTATTTGTTTTTTAGCTTTTTTCATGATTCTATTCTAACACCTCTGTGTCCAGCCTGTTTCATCTATCGCTTGGACCTTGTGGTGGTCTAATAAGGGGACCCCCTGGCTTCGGTCTCATCTCCTAACAAACATGGAATACACTTATTTGCCAGGCACTGTTGTAGGCACTTGACAAGTTTTACCCCATTCAATCCATCTGCTTAATCCATCCACCTTCCACAATGCCACCCAGTGAACTATCTCAAGTCCAATCATTTTTCTTACCACTTTTGTTGGCTCCCACACCTAAGCATTTGACACTCATCTTCTACTGCTCCTTCTCCTGTACCCTATAGTCCAGCTGTACTTGCCTCTTGCAGTGCTTGAACAAGTTTTACACCACTGCAAGTTACATGTGCCATTCATTGTGCTTGGAGAACCTTTCTTCCATTGATTGTCCACGATGCAAGGCACTAGTTGCTTCATTGTTTCTGCCCTGTTGTCTTCACTCTACATTATGAAATTCTGAATGTTGGAAACTGTATTTTGCTCTTCATCTTTGTTTACATCGTGTCTAATGGGAAGCCCGGATTCTCAGTATCTGATATCAGCGAGGGAACTTTGGAGATTGTTAGGCAGCTCTGTCTTCCTTTTATACCTCTGCTCTGAGCCATGATGTTAACTTTCTATCAAAAACATGTCAAAACCAATATATTATTTCTATCATTTGATATGAGCTGATGTTAATTATGTTACAGCACTTAAGGCCCAGAAGGTACAGTACTGCTGAAAGATAGAAAGCACATCTATCTCTGGCTATGGACATAGTTATACTGATATTGTGAATACAAAATGGAAGTTGACCCTGGCTGTGTCTAGCCATAATTCATTTTTAAAAATAAAAAAACTTCAAAAAAATTTCCAAAGGGCCATTACCAAGGATATACAGACTGACATACATTCTTCAAACTTCAAAGATAACACAGTTTATGTTACTGTAATCTGTTGTATGTAATGACTATTTCTACTTTACAGTAAACTTTCTATTTACTGTGTTTTCCCAAGAGAAAGTTACAAAATATATTTAGGAAGGAGCTCATTTACATCACAAGGAATATAAGGCAATATGACATTATAGGACTTGATGAATGAGTTCTGTAGGAAGTTGGACTTTGAAACTTAAAAGGGAAACAGCTGGTGATATTACTTCATTTGGACCCAACAGTTGCACCAATTCCTGTAAAGGGTATAGGGTGCCTTTTACTAAAAGGGGAGAGATGGAGAAGGACTTAAGCATCTGCTCAATTGAAGTGGCTGTGAATCAACTATATTGTGTATATCAACTATATATTGTTGGATATTCTGATTTTTGCTGATACTTTAAAGCCAGTGATGATGTGAAGGCTAGGGAAGAGATAGATTCCCACGGGTCATTCTCAGTCCATCAAAAATATTGATCAGGTAAAGCATAATCTTCACTTCAAAGTATGGATCATAATTTTTATCCTAAAACAAATATTGAAATCATCTTTATTCAGAATAATATTGAAGCTCTTTGAGTCACTTTTTACCAGTGAATGGGGCTCCCTTCTCAACTTTCTATCCCTGATTGTTGTTTAACCTCTAATGAAATATAAGGGGGTTAGGATGTGCGGATGCATATAGTCAGTTGACATTGAACTTCCACTTATATCTCCTACAGATGCAATTCTCAAACTGCACCCCTGGGGCTGTGAATCTGAATATCAGGGGTGGCATTCAGCAATGTGCATTTTTTTAAACAAGTTCTCCAGGTGACTCTTGAAGACTTTGAAGTTTGAAAGCTACTGTTGGTGAGCTGTTGTGGCGAGAGACAGCTGACAGCTCTAAACCCACTGGTGTAGTTCTTTTCTAACTTTGTTATAACCTGGGATGCCTACTTAAAATATAACTAACTCATTGGTTCTCAAACTGTAGGCCTGGGGTGGGTCCCCGAGGATTTACCTTTATAACAGGTCTCCAGGTGCTTCTTTTACAGCTATAAGCTCCAGAGACTCTACTAGTATTTGACAGCATTGCAGGTAAGGCAAGGTTTCCCAAATTGTGTTTCTCAGGATGTTAATAGATGTCCTCAGTGCAGAAGGAGCCATGGCCAAATATATTTGAGAAATGCTAGAATACTGATTTTTTTTTTTTTTTTCCAAGCAGCTCTGATTTTCAGAGCCTGGAGCACTAGTGTTTCAGAGAATACTGTTTGGGACATATGGAAAGAGGCTGGCTTTTGTCCCCTTGTTTGTTTTAAGTCTTGGCTAAAGGGACGATGTGTGTGCCAGGGTGCTCTGTGCTGAA
The DNA here is from genome assembly GCA_026826555.1 of Tolypeutes matacus. Lineage (NCBI taxonomy): Eukaryota > Metazoa > Chordata > Mammalia > Cingulata > Chlamyphoridae > Tolypeutes > Tolypeutes matacus. Next base: position 4,962,917 of record JAKSZT010053830.1, on the reverse strand, counting down.
GTACTGTGTTATTTGTACCCTGATGTGGTTTAGCTTGTTCCCTTTAGGTGTCTATTCTGGCCATACCAAACCAGCCTGATTTCTACGTGTTTTTTTTTTTTGTTTGTTTGTTTTCAACTGCTGCCTCCAAACACTACAGATTTCTTTGTAACATTTACCATATACTAAAGTGTGTGCTTTAGGCATTGGTAAATAGCCTCTGGGGAGTTTGTGGGGACCTTTTTTTTTTTTCCTTCCTATTTTTATTTTGTAAATTAAGAATTCTTGGAAGCAGAAACCATTAGTTGTAAACATTTTTAGAAGCAAATAACCATTTCTGAGGGTCTAATTTGATTGAATCCTCAGTGTAACCCTTTAAGGCAGCTATTTTGATTCTCATTGTTTACAGATGAGGAAACTGAGCCGCAGTGAGGTTAGCCTGAAGTGATGTATTTGGTGGACCCGAACCCTGAATCTAGGTCTGCTGAAGCTTCCAAATCCTTCATTTTTTTTCTCTTAACCATCTTGTCTTTCTTCCAGTTTTATTTTATGTCCCTTATTAGGGCAGTGGATTTTTTTCCAAAGGAATGCACACTAGGATGGAAGACAGATTGGCAGATGTGATTCATTTTCAGTTTTGCATCTGAATAACTTTGTGACTTTGGGAATGTTTATTCACCTTCTCTGAGCCTCTCCTAGATTACAGGGCTTTCCAGACCTACTCTCCAGGGTTGTTCAAGTAGAAAACATTTGTGAACATGGTTGTATGTTTGTGTGTGTTTAGTCTGTAATTATAAGGGGGAGAGAGCAGGTAGTGGTATCCTCATTTTAAATAACGAGCTCTCCTCAAACTTTGTCAAGTTTCAAATGATATTGATGGGAGTTACTTCTGCAAGCACTTTTGCTGCTACGAAGTGTCTAGCATGTGACAGCACTGTGACAAGGTGCAGAAACGTCATTCCTTGGGTGACTTGGAGCTGGTGGCATTGCAGCAAATCACAGAATTCAGTATCTTCTGTGGCAGGACGGAAAAGCCAGCTTGATCCCCAGTAGGACAGGACTTTTAACACCTCTGGTGGATAAAGGGGAGGGGAAAATTCACACCTTTGCTATTATTGCTACTTGGCTTGTTGTACTTTCTTTTTATTTTAAGCGGTTGGAGAAAAGATCTCTTGGTAGGGCTGATGATAATGGTCTTGAAATAAAATAGTTTAGGTTTTATTTTTATCAACCCTAGTTCCAAAGATAGGAATTAAGAATGTGAAAGTCAGACTTTCCCGGTGATTTGACCATCGTTGAAGGAGAAATTTGAAAATGAATTTTAAGACAGGTGCCAAAGCAAATCCCGTTTTCTCCAGATCCCGAAGGAAGGAGTGTATTCTCCAAGTGGAAGCCCCAGACTGGTAGGTGTGTTTTGACTACTTGGGTATTTTTCTAGGTGTTGGCCTGGTCAGTATTTTTCTTTCTTTCACCTCCCTTTTTTCTCCTTCCCTCCCTCTTTTCCTTCCTTTCATTTTTAAGCCAGTGATATCACTTATCATGGGCCCTATAATTAAAATTGAGGAATAAAGCTTAGATCTAAAAGTCATCTAGCTGAGTTAACTTATCCTTTTGGATGAAGATATATGCTAGACTAAGAGCTGGGTGATGCCAGGACCCATAAGAAGAGTGGGCAAACCATATTCTTGTGCTGTAAACTTAAACATACCTGAACTTGGTCATCTGACAGCTATGTTTTGTAGTTTAAAAGAAAGATGAGTTTTTTATGGTGCTGATAGACTAGTGGAGTTAGTATATTTTCTATTTCTATGGTGGATTTCATTCTGAAAGTTACAAGCTGTTTTCTGGGTTCATCCCTGATATACGTCTTTCTTTTGGCAGGTGGTTAGGAGTTTGCTCAGTCGTTCATGTTGACACTTGTGGCATTTAGCTCAGGAAGTAGAGAGACTGTCACTCTGGAGATACTGACGTAGGGATAGCCACTTTTACCGAGTCGGGTCATTGACTCTTGCCATTTTAAGAAGTTGTTTGATGATGTTTCCACTTTATTCTTGCACCGTGATGGGATACTGCTCTGAAGAGGGTGTGTGTCAGACTTGGGGTGGAGTGAAGGGGTATGGAGACCACACTCCAGGACATGATTTGTTCTCCTATCCTATAGTGATAACCCGAGTGATGCCCTAGAGGCAGATGCTTTCTAGGACTTTACAGTTTACTTCCTTCTATGGAAGGCATGTGTCTTACCAGACTCCTGTCTGCTTTTCTCCTCTGAAGTCTAATGTCCAGCCTGAGCCATCTGTTGGGTTTAGACCACCTAGGAACCCTCCCACGGCCCCTCCTAAACCAAAGTTCAGCAACTTCTTATAGCATGTGTCTAACAGCTTAGTGAAAGTTTGAAAGCACCTTGTGTAAGACGTAGGAGATAAATAGGTAATAAATGAATGGAAAAAAAAAAAAAAAAAAAACACAGGATTTTGTCAGGGTTAAAAAAAAGAATTGACTTCTTTCTGAAGGACCAGGAGTCTTTAGTCTAATGTCTTTACCAGGAGTCTTTACTAAGGTGCATTGTGAATCTCCAGTGTGGGGTTTAGAAGCTAAAGGAAACTCCATTTACTTGGCATTCCGATTTTTTATAGTATGGAGTTTGGAGTTTATTCCTTATCCAGGCAACTTTTCTGGCTATCCCCTCCTTGAAATATAAAGTTTGAAGTAAGGGCAGAGATCATGGTGCACCATAATAAAAATTTTTTGAAGCTACAGATATAGAAGTTCAAAAATCTACTGGGGTTACAGCTTTAAGGTGTGTGTCCAAAAGACTAAAATGTTAGTTAAATTAAAGTCACATGGTTATAATCTGTAGCAGTGCTTGAATTAGCTGGTGAAACATTCTTTTTCCCAAAGGAACTGGTCAAAATGAGAAAAATAATATTATTCAATTTTGTTAGGGGATAAAAACAAGAATTTTCATTTGGTTTGGTAGGAATTGGTTGTAAATATTGATCTCAACTAATGCAAACTCCATTTACTCTGTGATTTTTCTCATGAGTAATAGTTACCCATAATCTTAAAGTTTAGCTTTTTTTTTGAACTTGGTACGACATCTTTTTGAAATTTGAGGAGTGAGATTTTTTTTTTTTTTTTTTTTTTATTTTTTATTATGGATAAAAATCAAAATTCTCACAATACATACAAACATTTGTAAAATGATATATAAATATATATGCATATATGTGTATTTGCTTACAAAAATGTTATTTATATATATATATATATATACATATATTTTAAGAGGTGCTTAGATTACCTAAAATATTACACGGAACCCACTGGGATTCCCATGTTGCCCACCTCCCACACCTCCCACCACATCCCACACAAACATCTCCCACAGTGTGGCCCACCAACCTCAATGAACTTACACATCCTGGAGCCTTGCCACCAACCATAGACCACAGTTCACACTGTAGACCACACTCTCTCCCACTCAGTTCTGAGTGTTGTGTGCTGATTTAAAATGGCCTACGTCCATTGCCACAACAGTACTCAGGACAACCTCCAACTCCCAAAGAAGCCCCTGTATTTCAACTGCTCATCCCCTCCCTACCCAAAAACTGTCAAGTGGCCACTGGCTCCACCTCATTGTTATAATTTCTTGCATTGCAAGAATCACCATATGTGAGCAAGAGAATACCATCAAGTCCACTCTAGTCCATAGTTCTTCCCCCAATCCAGAGGCAAAGCAAAACTATTTCAAATGTGTTCTTGCTGCACTAAGGATAGTAGCAATGTTTTAAAAATAATTGTCCTTACTTAGGTACCCTGAAAAAAGTAGTATTTTAAAAGGCATTTATAAGAGTATTTGTGACTTTGAAAGGGGATATTTGAGGAGCTGGCCATAAACTTCTAGAATTAAATCTGAAAATGAAAATAAGCCTTGATCCGAACAAAGCCTTGCACACAAAGGAAACAGAAAACAAAGAATTTCTTGCCATCATCGTTTTGCCATCAAGAACTATAAATGAGTAAATCAAGGAACAGAATGTAATCTATTTAAAAAGGTTGTTAGTGAAATTTCAGGCAACTATATAATAGTGAAAACAGGCATAGAACTCTTTGAATCCAAGATGCTATTAATAGGGATTATTTTAACTACCACCAAGAAAAAAAAAGCTACCAGTTGACTCTAAGAAAATGCTTTTTTTTACATTCAGAATTTTTATTTTCTAACTGCCATGATTTTTACATAAAAATAAGAATTATTTTAATTGCTTTTCTGTCTTTCTATATACATGTTTCAATAAATACTGACTCATAGTGTATGTGACCTTTTTGAAGACATTGTAAACATCAGTTAAATCACAATTAAACCAACAATGTATAATTTTTCCTCAAAAGACCAGGAAATGACCAGATTCCTGATCTGTAGGTAATAACTCCACTTGATGGTCTCCTGGCTGACAGGGACTGTACTGGCTGCTGCCCAAGAATCCACCCCAATTTCAGAGACTTTAAAATATGAAAAGTAAATGTGGCTAGAAATTAATGAAATAGATATATTTATATAGTTTTGCCAAAAGCAGTAACCTCTTTTGCTTCATCTCTCTGGAGATGTTCAGTAGAGGGGAAAAAAATAGTTGGGATGGGGACAACTATTTGTTTCTATTCAGTAGCATCTCTGGCTCCCTTTATAAGGAAGGCTCGTTATTTGGTTCGGGAGCATTCCTTCCAGGACTTTATGCTGCTTTGCTCTCCCTCTGACTACCCCCCGCCCCCGCCCCAACCAGTTTCCCCGGCCTCTGGAATTGATGACCCCTTTTCCTTTGACCAGACTCTCTATGCAGCTTTTAGTTTGCTTGAAAAATATTTGCCAAAACAGTTGCTGAGACTGATCCTATCCTTTGGGAAGGCAGACCTTGTCACCAGTTATTTATACTGTCAAACAAAAGGTGTTGGATTTGGAGTCAGAAGGCTCAGTTCTCTTCATGTGAATTCTGAGTTGTCAGGTGACCTATTGCTAGGAGGTTCTGGAACTTGCTTTCTTAAGGCCACGTGGTCTAAAGGTAGAAGATTGTTCTCATTACTCCATTTCTTTGGACCACCTAGGGGTCTTGATGTAAGAGGCTGACACCTGTCCTGAATTCCACTATCCCAGCAGTGAGCCCTGGCAGAGGGCTTCACTTTCTAAAATGTCTACCAAAGGGGGTGCCTTTTAGAAATCCATTTGTCCAGAGGGATGGATGCCTTTTTAAAATTCACTTGAAGAAACTGTCGTCGGTCATCCTGATTGTCATTCAAATGAGATGATATATGTAAAGGGCCTGCCACATGTTAGTAAGCCATAACATGTGATTTCTCTTCTCCCCACCTGGGAAGAAAGCTGCTGTTTCTTTTTTTGGGCTCTTAATGAATTTGTGGTCTACTGGCTCTCTTTAATTCTCAGCTTATTTGTAGAGCAGATTGTTCTGTGTCTTGTCCAGTAAATGAATCTGTCCCAGCTCGCAGCACTAAACTCTTTGTTTCCAAAATTCCAACAAAATGCCAAAATATTTTAGAACAGAGTTAAAAGATAACAGACCTAATTTACATTAAGGGAACATAAGGCCCACTTCCCTCCCATTGCAGGTAGTTTGGTTTTTAAGGAGCTGGTAGTATAAAATCAGAGGGCAAACTACAGCTCGCCCAAATTTTAAAGTATAAATAAATCTAGGAAGATACTGGTTTAAAAGTAATGCTTAGAAACATACATAGCTTGGAAACTGGCAGTGCTGGTGTTTTTTTGTATTTTTTTAAAAGCTACTATATAATGTTCTCTTTTTTGGTAATCGTGCTTTCACTTTTCTAACTTTAGATATTAAGAATTGAGGCTCCTTTCTGTCTTCCCCCTCTTTCTATTGCTTTTGCCACTTTTTTACATTAGTTCCCCATTGTGTGCTATTAAGGGGAAGATCATAATAAAACAAACAAACAAACAAAAAACTCCAAAAAACAAAAAACCTAAAACCTGGTGGTGGTGGTGGGGAATCTTGGGAGGGTTCATCTGCAAATGTTTATCACTGGTCAGAGCTTCTAGATTCCATAATGAAGAAAATACTTAAAATTATTGAAATAATTCTAACCAGATGGATGTAGGCAGCTGAGACGGTCAGCGTTCTAATACAGGTCCATGAGGGAGGCATCCTAATTATTTCCAGGCATCTCCCTCTCAAGTTTATTGGTATGTTGAGATCAGCTATGTGTGACAGGGGAAGGAGCTTGGTCATTTGGCCTTTTCTTAAGTTGCTTGCAGTTTGGTTTAGGAGACTTTTAAATTTAATACCCTTTATATGCCAGCCATTGTCCTTGGCACTGGAATAGAAGTGTGATCCATTCAGTCTTTGCAAATCTCTCTTCTATGTGAGAGAGTATGTAGTGGATGAATTAGATGATTGCTGGAACACGGGTCCTTAGATGATCATGGGGAAAAATTTTCTGCGGAAGTAGAGGAAGAGCTGAAAATCAGCCCTTTAACTTTGGAAGCTAAGGTGTGCCTAAGGTATGTCTAAGGTTTCTAGTATACTAATAGCCTCTTTTAAATTGTTGTACCTTTCCTGACAAGGTATCAGGTATACTAACAGCCTCTTTTAAATTGGTGTACCTTTTCTGACAATAGATGTTTGAAAACTGACAGGTAGTTCTGGGGCTTCTGAGTGACAGCTTTGGGGCAATATAAGTGACTTCAGGTCTCGTGACCTCTTTAACACCATCTCTCTTCCCTTGCTCACTCCTCTCTGCTATAGTGGTCTCTGTTTGTGCCTGGAACATGCCAAGCACAGTCCTGCCCAGGCGGTTGTATTTGTCTGTAATGTTCTTCCAGAAGCCATCTGAGAGGCCAAATCCTTAGCTTCCTTCAGTTCGCTGCTCAGATGGCAGCTTCTCAGTGCTGTGAATAAAATAGCAACTCCCTTCCTTCTCTAATCCGTCACAAGGCACTTATCCTGCCCACTCTCTTTTTTTTTTTTTTTTTTTTAAAGATTTTATTTATTTATTCATTTATACCCCCTTGCTGCTTGTGCTCACTGGGTCAGCTAATCACGCCGTGTGGGCGGGCTTGCCTTCACCAGGAGGTCCCGGGAACCGAACCCGGGGCCTCCCATATGGTAAACGGGAGCCCCACTGATTGAGCCACAGCCGCTTCCCATGCCCACTCTCTTAATGTAAACTACAGTGTCTGCCTCCTGGCAGATAATGGGCATATATCTGGGGGGCGGGGCAGGGGGAGAGAGGGAGGATCCTCTTTGGTTTGTCTCCTCTTACTAGAAGGCATATGGAGCACAGGGCTTTACGTTCGTTGCTGAACCCTTTGCACCTAGAAGGAAGGCTAGCACATCCGAGCTTGACTAATCAAGGGATTGGTGGAGTGGTGATGTATGGGAATTCTGCATATTAGGCATGATTGTTTTGTAAGCTCACAACTTCTCTAATAAAAAATATATATATTAAAAACAAATGATTATCTCTTGTATTAGTCAGCATTCTCTAGGGAAACAGAACTGATAGGAGATATCTGTAAATATTAAGAGATTTTCTAAAATTCTCTCACACGACCGTGGGGGCGAATTGTGCAAATTTGGTTTTACACAATTTTACAATTATACTGAGCACATTTGGTTATATGATGTCCCTTAAAAAGTAGATGTATTTGTTCCTTTATACCAATGCTTTACCTTAAATATAACATAGAAGAAAGGCTGTACTGTGGATGGGTTAAGAACATGAACTCTGAAACTAAAATGCTCTGGCTGGAGATCTGATCCCATTTCTGCCATTTACTAGCTGTGTGACCATTGGGAAGTTACTTAACCTCTCTATGCTTCAGTTTCCTCTTTTGTAAGATGGGAATGATAATAAAATGGAAATGATGATAATACATATCTTAGTCTTAAAAGGATTAAGTAAATTAATTTTGATAATGTACGTGATGCTGTAAACATTTTAGAAATATTTATAAAATATGCTAAGACAAAAATGTGGATGGATATTCTGGCTAACTCATTCATATTGGGCAGTAAGGAGTAGAAAAATAGTTTTTATTCCTGTAGTCCCATGTGAGGATGGCCCATTTGTCTCCAGATGAACTGGGAAATTTTAAAGAGAAGAAACCAGAAAGTGACAGATAGGAGAGCTTCCCCACCCCCACCCCCCTTGGGGTTGTGATGGTTAGGCTAGTGTGTCAACTCGGCCAGGTAATGGTGCCCAGTTGTCTGATCAAGGAAGCACTGGGCTAATTGTAATACAAGGGTATTTCATGGACTTTAATCATCAATGAACTGATTGCATAGATGTCTGGTTACATCTATAATCAACCAAGGAGATTGCCCTCAGCAGTGAGTGACGTCTCATCCAATCAGTTGAAGGCTGTAAAAGGGGAAGTGATTTCAGCATTCAGAGAGAGAATTCCCATCTCTACTTCAGACAGCCAGCATCTCCTGGGAACTCATCAAGGACCTTCATCCGAGTCCCTGGTTTGCCATCTCCTGCAGAATTTGGACTACTACATCCCCACGGTCGTGTGAGAGAATTTTAGAAAATCTCTTAATATTTACAGATATCTCCTATCAGTTCTGTTTCCCTAGAGAATGCTGACTAATAGAAGAAATAATCATTTGTTTTTAATATATATATTTTTTATTAGAGAAGTTGCGAGCTTACAAAACAATCATGCCTAATATGCAGAATTCACCACTCCACCAATCCCTTGCATTTTTGTGGAACATTTGTTACAGATTCTGAAAGAACATCATCAAACTATTACTGCTAATGATAGTCTATAGCTTACATTTGTTATATTTTTTCCATACATTCCTTTTTATTAACACCACGTATTAGTAGTGTACATTTGTTATACTTCAGGAGAGAATGCTCTCATATTTGTACTGTTAACCACTAAGTCCATCTTCCAGCACTTGCTTCACTGTGTTATACAATCCCATGCCTTGAATAGTCTATCCAAAGTGTACACTCAGTGGCTTTCACTTTCACCAGAGTTGTGCAGTCATCACCTCAGTAAATTTTCAACATTTTCCTTAGTCCAAAAGAAAAAATCCCATACCCCCTTATTATTAACACTTAGCATTGATATATAGTACCTTCTTTGACAATGATGCAAGAATATTACAATATTGCTGTTAACTATAGTCCATATATTTTATTAGTTGTGTTTTGTATTTTCCCATGCATCACTATATTCTTATCACCTTGTAATAGTGTTATACCTTTGTTCTAGCACATAGAAGAACATTCTTGTATTTGTACTATTAACCACAATCCCCATCCACCTCTGGGTTCACTGTGTTGAATAGTCCCTAAATTATTCTCTAGCTTTCAGTTGACATTTATGTCCCTTAGAGGGTAAACTTCCTGCTGAGGAGCTAATTTTCTTTTCTTTTTCTTCGTTTTCTCTTTTTCTTTTCTTAATTCTATATTAGTTGAAGCTTGTTTTGCGTTCTTTGACAGATCCACCTTTCATTTTTTAGGGAGCTAATTCCTTGTCTTTAAAATTGCACACAAAATGGGTTAAGCAAATCCAAGAAGCCTTTGGTATATTAAACAGGAGCTTTCTGTGTGGTTGCAATAAATAGCACTTGGGGGAAACAGTATTAGAGAGGGGGTGTTGATAGGCTGTTGCAGGAGGGATGCATGGAGTGTGCCACGTGCAGAAGTTATTTGGGAGGTGAGACTGTACAAACATGTAGTCCACGTGGCAGCAAGAGAGGGACATGACAGAAGTGCAGTTCTGAGTGTACCATAAAGAAAAGCACAGTAGCACCGTGGCACAGGACAGTGAAAAAATGTATTGGTAAGAATTTAAAGAAATGGCCGAACTTAATGGTGATTGTAAAAATCAGACAATATGTAACGTCAGAAAGTATTTATAAAGCCTCTTGAGTTAGAGGAGAAAACAGAACACGTGAGAGAGCAGAGCTAAGCAGCTGCTCTGTTGTTCTCTGGCAAGATGATAGTCCTTGATGTGTGAGCAGGTGTTTGCTCAAGCTAATAACTTCCTATCTACAGGTATACTTTTTGATTTTTTTTTTCCAAAGATATTTTATTACATCAATACAAATGCCATACAGCTTGTTACACCATGTAGTATTTTTAGGAGTTAACAATGGATGGCAAACTAGAATTTTTAAGTATACATATAATTTATTATAATATTGGGAACTTTATACATGTAAACATTCAGGAAAAACCTAAAAAGGTAGAAATATTAACATCAATAACTTCATGATTGTATGATATTACTATCATAATTTCCCTTGCGATTTTCTGTATGTTTTAAGTCAAAGGAAAAAACATATGGCAAGAATACATCATAATATGTTTAACCTTTCTCTTATTGTTGGATACTGAGATAGATTCTACCCCTCACACTAGGGGAATAGCTCATTTTTTGAATGCACATCATCAGGAAATATAGCATGCCCTCATTTCCCACACATCAACCTCCTTTCAAGTTTGACTTTCTCTCGGCCAGAAGGGAAAGAAGTGTAGGTAGACCGTTTCTCCTACCATGAGTTCATTTACAGTTCCTGGATTGCCCAGATTACTGAGGAAATGATTGTCGGGAGGGGGTCATATTTGTCATGAAAAGGCTTTTGTTTATTAAGGACTCAGCAAATGTGTTCACTCCCTGGTGTCCTTGGTGCCTCTCTGGGTAGTTTGCAGCTTCAAAACAGTCATTACTCAATGAAGTGAATAGAGAAGGTAAGCACTGCCTATGGGTCTGCATTTGGGTTTCCAAGTGTGGCTTGTCCTTCTTTGTGTGTTAGCCTTGCTTCCGAACACGGTGTCTTCTTTGTTCATCATCCCTTACATTCCACTGATTCTGCCTCAAAGGAAAGGAGGCCTGGGCTAGGGTGGTGAGAGTGACATCTTCCTCTTGAAGCTGAGCCCTGGTGAGCCTCACAGCATGTGGAGCAGAAACTGAAAATCTTCCTTGCTGAGGCATGGTTTGGGTGGTAAAGAGCCCTGCTCCCATGCATTTGGATTCAGAAAAGTTTGTACCTTTTACTGCAAATCTGTGGTTGGCAGACTTTGGTTTAAAGGCTTGATGTTTCTAGATATTGCCCATGCCATTGGTCAAATGGAGGAGATGGCTCTCCAGCTGACTGTGCCAGATGCCGCTGCAGGTCCATCTCCGAGGTCCCTTCACGAGGTTCCCATTCTGCAGTCGGAGCTTGGCACCACTCATCCCACCACTGCATAGAGAAAGTTAAGTCTTGTTGACCTAGATCCTTCAACTATTTTTTATTATCAGGTTTATGCTGCTAATAGTTGTTTGACTGTAGCATGCTCAGGCCATTGTGTTCATAGTGATCCTGGCATTTTCCTTGGTATTGGGCTCAGAAAGGAATCTGAGTATCTAAGAGCCCCTTCCTGGAGGCAGCACTGTTGGCACGTGATTCGTTAGTGTCACAGGTGAGTGACGTTCCCTCTTGCCTGCACAGTCTGGGTGGCTGGACCATCGTGATGCTTGGTGCCCGACTCACACAACCCCAGAGGAACCCCAAGGACTAAAGGATGTGTAGAAGAGAAGACGAGAATTTCAGTTGACGCAGAAAGAATTGGAGGGAGGACAATTACGGGACCTGCTTGGGATGGTAGAATGGTCATTTTGGTGCTGCTGAACAGTCAGCTCTTTCCTCAGATTTGGGGCCTCTGCCAAGGAATTTACGGCTTCCCTGCTGCTCTGCATTTGGTGCCAAGTTCTTCGGTTCTGAAACCATATCTGAATTCTTGATTCCGGAATGCCCGTTTCTTTAGCCAGTTCTTCCCCAGTAGCAATACCGGGGAATCGGTTCTTCTTGAAGGCCTGAGCTAGGACACTGATTTTAGATCTTGTCGTGTGTGTCCGGTTTCTTCTGTGTCCTGCTCCTAAATATCCTTGAGTCCTGAGAAAGGCTGCTCCTGAACCTGGGTTTGATCTTCTAAGGAGCATCCAGACTCTGGTTGCTGCGCCTTTGTCTCGCTCTGTGGTTTTGAAACCACACCTGATTTCTAGACTCCGAATACCCATTTTTTTTGGCTAGCTGTTCCCTGGTAGATATACCAGGCTAAGGGTTCCCCTTAAACCTTGTTCTGAGGGTATCCTTTTGACTTTGGTTCAAAACAATCCTTCTTTGCTGGGCTTCTCTTTGTAGGGTATAATTTATGGGACTCGGGGCTGCCATCTTAATTTGAACTTCATGTATGGCGTTTCTTCTACAAGTATTCTTTTGAGTGGCTGTAATGTTCAGTTAGGGATAGGATGCTAATATTTAACAAGTTAAAATTTACTTGTTTGTCCCTAGTGGCTGTTATTCTCAAGTAAACTACATTTTTAAAAAGCAAATGGGGAGCGGATGTAGCTCAAGTGGTTGAGCACCTGCTTTCAATGTACAAGTTCCCGGGTTCGATCCCTGGTACCTCGTAAAAACAAGCAAACGAAGAAACTGACTCTCACTGGGGAGTGGATGTAGCTCAGTGGTTGCCTGCTTCCCATGTACAAGGTCCTGGGTTCAATCCCCAGTACCTCCCTAACCATTTGCCTGTTTTTTTTTTTTGTTGTTGTTGTTTTTTTTTTTTCTTTTTTTTCTTTTCCATTTGAGACCTCTAGCAGGGATTGATCTGATTAAAAAACAAAAATAGACAGAAAAACCTCAGCTTGACTTAGTATCCATCTTCTCGCTCTGAAGGATTATCTACTTTGTGGTGTAACCGAGCCAATGATGTGAATCAAAATTCATGTATTCCCTTACCACCCAGTCCTGGGCCACCGCCTGCTGCCCGTCGTCTTCACGCTTTTCTCTTACTCTTCCCCTCTGATGCCCAGTGTAGATTTAATGCTAGTTCAACCTGGGAATTAGGTGGACTAAATAATTTTCTGCGTAAGAAGTTTTGCATCCTAAAATCAGAGTATAAATGGTTCAGAGACTGTGTGGGGCATCCGTTAGTATGAATAACTAGAAGACGGTATAAGTATCCGATTGAGAGTAGTTCAGTACTTCTTTCTATTCGAAATTAAGCGTTTTGTTTTTCACAGGGGTAGGAAGAGGCAGAATATGGTACTCTAAAACCATTATTTTTAGCCAGAACTTTCCCTCAAATAAAAGTATGACCATAGTAATAGAAAACTGATTACTTTCAAGTGTCGAATAATCACATATGGCTAAAAACACACCAAGAAGACAAAAAATATAATTAAGATTTAGCTAATAAAGCATATATTGAGTTTTTAGGTGGCTGTTTGGAAATTTGTTGTTTGTGAATCCTTCCTCCCTCCCTCCCTTTTTCTTCTGATGGGTTGTATCATTGAATAGCCCTCCTCAGAGAGAAGCACTAAGGAATTATATTGTTATATGCACTGTGCAAAAGCATCTGCTGCTATTTGGTTGTTACCTAGGAATCTTGTGACTTATTTGTTTCCCCTCTACCCCTTTTATTTCTTTTTTAGTGGTAGGGGTTGCAGAGGGTAAAAGCAAAGGAGTTAACCTAGGTAATTCTTACTTTTAAAATCTTCTCATTTCTTTTTTATAAATGTTCTTTGACAAACTTGCCTTTTGTGGGCAAGATAGACGATCGCTTTCTGTTACAGTAAATGCTCTCCCTAAGGGTGTTCCACTTTCTTATAAAGGTAATGCACTGAGCAAGGAGAGCTTCCTTAGTGAATCCCAGGAGGGAAGGTACTGGCAGCTAGAGTTTATGATGTTTTTATTTACTTATTTAGACTTAGTACCTTCTTTTAAATGAAAAACCTTTTTATTGGATGTTTTGAATTTGGAGAAATGGAGAATGGATGGGATGCCTTGGCTTGGATAAACAAGTGTAGAGATGTGGGCTGACTAAATTCAGAGCTCTGTCTCCAGAGCGTGCCCCCACTGTATCTTAAGAACAAGCATTAAAGGACATGGCCACTGCCAGTCTGTCTACTTGCTAATTTTCAGGGAAACAGATTGCCGTCACCCCTTGCTTTATTTCCTTTTGCCAAAGTGTGAAGAGTGATACAGTGTCATTAGAGATTTTTAATGCCACATCAGAGCATTGAAGTAACATAGGAAAAAATCTGTTTCTCATGAAAGATGGGAACTCAGTACATCCAGAGACATTTTGAGAGCATTCCAGGAAAACTAGCTAGTCAATCTGCAAGTGATTCACTCTTCCTTTCTTGTCCACTGGAATTGGGATTCACTGATCCCGCTTTCCACAAAGAAATCTCTGCCCATAATGACATGTAGATGTTTCTGCATTACCTTTTCTCCTTGTGTATCAAGCAGGACTCCTGATAATAGTGGCTTTGCAAATAAATCATCTCAAATTTTTATGGTGTGATTGGATTAAAGTTGACTTGATAATATTGCAGATATTATTCTCATTTGAGAAGCTGGCCTGGAAGAGCTGTAGCTTATTATAGGGGAAACAACAATAAACACCTACTTGCAAGAAAAGGTAAAAACCCACATCATCTGGATCATACCCCCAGAGGGGTGCGAGCTCCCAGAAGGATGAAAAGTCCAGTTATTTCTTGGAAACAAACGCCCTGGTCAGATGTAGCCTGTTCCCTTCACTCGGTGGCTTTGTGCAGTTTCTGCACCATTGCCTTGCACGTTGGCGCCCTCTTCTGGAAGACTGAACACTGGCCTGAGTAAGATGAGCGCGGTTTAAAAAGTACCGTGTGGGGCAGAACCTCTAGGTGACACTTATTAATTCTTTATTGCTAAAGACAGAATTTTGGCCTCTGAACCATTAGTAAAGGCCCATAAACATTTATAAGTAAGACCAGTCCCTTTTAGAGAAATGTATCCTGTATAAATATTTAAAATGGCTTCATTTGAGGAAGTTGTCTTCATAAAAGTCAAATATTCCTATTGAGTGCTAACATTTGTGTAGCGGTTTATAGTTAATAAAATGCTGTCAGATGTGTTCTCGTGGGCTTGTCAAAATAGCCAAGTAATAGTCTTAGCGATGGTGGTGGTGGTAGTAGCGGATTGAGGATGGCAGATGGCGTTGTTTACTACGTGTCAGACACCGAACTGAGTATTTCTCATGGGTCTTCTAATTTAATCTTCAGAACACCTTCATGAAGTTGGTACTGTATCTACATTGTCTATATAGTTGCAAAACTGACTCACAGAATAATGATCTTATCCAGGATCCACAACTGGTGTGACCAATGGAGCCACTGTTTGAACCTTGGCAAATCTAACTGGAGCTCTTCAGCAGATACTTACTTTTAGCATCTTCTAAATGAGTAATTGTCACTTCCTGGCAAGCTGAGTACTTGCATGTGAGATCTCCAGGATCTCCTTAACAAATGAAAGGAGACTTCCTAATTCTCTTGCTGTCATGAAATTGGGTACAAATATGCACTGCTAGGCATATTTCTGCGTTGGCACATTTCAGGGTCCCTTGGTCATACCGCGTGTGATAACCTCGTACTAGGTGATCCCATCCACCAGGGTGGGTTGGACACCATGCTTTTACTGAGTTCCCCCAGGGCAGCCGGTGGTTGCCATGGCTACCAGACAGCTGGGCCTGCATATTCTGTGGACACCTTATACTAATGGTCTCCTTGAACCAAACTCATGTTCTTTTCTCCTTCTGTCTCCTGTTTCTTCTCAAAATGCACACACACGCATACATATCACCACGTTTTCCTCCTGTATTCAGTATCTTGGTTGGTGGCATTACATGCCCCCAGACTCTTAAGTCAGAGTTAGCCTTCTGCCCTATCTGTGAACACCATCTCAAATCACTCATTGCGTTCTTCCATTTTACCTTCTAAATATTTTTCAGATCAGGCTTTTCCTTCATATTTGCATGGACTCTTTTGCAATTCAGGTTCTCATTGATAACTCTCCCAACTGATTTCTCTGCCTTTGATTTTGTCTCCCTGCAATTCTTTCTTCAATCCACCAGCAAAACAGAAGACTGATAACTACTTTTCCCCACTTGAGACCTGTGGTGGTTTCCCATGGGTTATAGCAGTGGCTCAAAATCCTGATGTCACATCAGAATTGTCTGTGGACCTTAAAAAGCCAGAGACCTACCTTGGGCCAACAGGATGAGAATTCCCTGGAGTCGGGAACTGGCCTGTGTCTTTTCTGAAAGCTTCACATATCCTCATAGTCACATATCTACTTGGATATCTAATGGACATCTTGAAATTAACATGTCTAAAACGGAACTTCCTACCTTTCCCCAAAATCCTGTTCTAACTTTGGTCACCTTCACCTTAGTTGACAACTACTCTGCCCAGCCAGTCACTCAGGCCTAACACTCATCCTTGAAACTCTGTCTAAACCCCACCCTTCTCACCCTGATACCAATTCAGCCATCTTTTCCCTTCGAGTATTCCAGTAGCTTCCAGACTAGTCTCCCTGCTTGCTCTACTGGAAGTCTATATTCAATATAATAGCCAGAGTGACCCTTTTAACATTTTAAATCCAATCTTATCTCTGCTCAGAACCCTACAGTATTAACCATTTCACTTGGGGTGAAAACCAAAGTGCCTCAAAGTGGCTTACAAGGCTTTGAGTTGCGATTCTCAAACTGTATACCCTGGGCACTGCAGTGAACTTACAGGGTTCCCGTAGGATATTTTAAAATTTCACAGGGAACACAGCCATACTCAACACCTGACTACTAGCTCAAGGTAGTTCACATGTCAACATGAGATTGCATTATATGCCTTTTGATGACACAACTTTATGAAGCTGGATTTTCGGCAGTTGCTCTGATTAAAAAGCAAGTGCCATGAGAAAATCATTGAGAGTGGTGGTGTCCAGTCTCTTTGAGGTTTGAGAAGTTGTTGGTGCCCAGTAAGTGGTCACATCTATTAGTAAATAACTGCAGTTGTTTGAGAATGAAATATATTTTTTCTTTTGATTTATATGTGTATATATGTATATAAAAATGTGTGTGTGTATATTAACTTTGCCAAATGGCCATAAATTGTTAGGATATAGATACTTATTAGTTTGGACCAATTATTCTGTTAATAAACAGAATTGTTGGGTATTTTTTGGGCCAGTGAATACCAGAAAAAACTTACTTTGATACTAAGGGTTCCGTGAACTCGGGAAGTTTGGGACCCTCTGCCCTGCACAGCACTCTTTGCCTCAATCACCATTGCTCTCTGAATGTTATCCCTTTCCTTCACATTACCCCAACCACACTGGCCTCCTTGTTTTTTCTCATACATCAGGTATGCTGCAGCCTTTGGACCTTTTCATTGGCTAGTCTCTCTGCCTGGAATGGCTGTTTGCATTGCTGACTCTTTCTACTCCTTCAAGTCTTGCTCAAATGTTTTTTTTCAACAAGGCCTACCAAGACCACTTCATATAAAAACATATCCACCCCACCCCAAACTTGGCATTCCTGATCTTTTTCTGCTCTATATAGTACCGATCACCTAACATATTATGCAGTTCACTCATTTAGTTCCCCTAGGGTAGGAGGTTTTTCTTTTTCGGACTTGATAACTGTTTAATCAGTGAAAATGTACATATCAGAAGATAACTAGCAGTATCAAAATGCATAGTGTTTGAACATAAAAAGGACTTGGATTCCAGAGTCCCACTGTCCCTGTCCTAGCTCTGTGCCTCAAGTTTCCCCATCTATAAAATAGATATCCCACTACTCACCTCATAAGATGGTTGGGTTATGTGAGACAGTCCCTATGAAACACTTAGCCCAGTGGCTGGCACACAGTATGTGCTTAACCAATGTTTAGATGTTACTAGGTGAATGGTACCAGTAGTAAGTGTTATAGCTATTCTGCATAATTTCTCATTTATGTTTCCTCCAAGATCAGACTTTGTTGGCAATGCCTGGGAAATAAATGCCATGGCAACAATGGTCAGCCAAACTCCCCTCTGTTTCTCAGAGGCATCTTATGCTCCAGGGTTTTAAGTGTATCTTACTTAGGATGTGTTTAGAGATCTTCTTGAACGAGTTCCATTCAGGCAATGAAAGCAGTGCATTTCTACATGCTTTCATGAGTCTGTTGGTTTCAGGTCTCTGTGTTTCAAGCCTGAATAGTAAAGGGGTAAAGGGGAACAATAGCTCTCTTTGGTTTCTGGTGCTTTTTTCTACTTGCAACTAATTTCTTCCCACTTCTTGGGATTCTATTGACTTGCCTTTGCCTAGTTTATGTATACAATAGAACCAGGTGTCTGTCTATCTGTTTTCTATGTACAACTCCCAGGGTACAGTTTGTTAATGCAGGAAAATAGACTTTGATACATTACTCTTGTTTATTTTTTATTCTAGTTTTATTTTCATGATTAAAAAGGTATATGCAAAGGAAATGTGAACTAAGATAGTATCTGCTACCCTCTGCATGTCTGTCTATGCAGGACTGCCCAGGATTAATAATAATGAATTAAAAAGTTAGGGTCACATGTTATCTGTGATGGAGGGAGAGGACACAGCTGATTGCTAGGTGCTTGCATTCTTTGCACAGATGGCTATAGAGCCATCTCTGGTGATGTTGATACAAAGTAGAATTAAAGACAGTGGTAGGTGAGAAAGATGGGATTTTAAAAGGCAGTGCTATAATAAAGGTATATATATCAAGTACTCTGAGAATGCAGCAGAAGAGAGTTGGGGTATGATTCTTAGAAAGTTTCTTAGTTCACCTGGGCTCTGTAGGATCAAGAGGAGTTGCAGAATTTGAGGTTGGGCATGAGAATGGCAAATGGAATATATCTGTGTGGCATGAGCATGAGGCAGAAATGGTAGGGGATGGGTTTAGAAGAGCAGTTGGAATCAACTTGTAAAGGGCCTTACATGACTTGCCATAAAAGAAGGATTTTTATTCTGTATAGGGATTTTGCAAGGTAGGCATATGTTCATATCTGTGGTGCCAGTATGCAGGTTGGGACTGAAGGGTGAAAATACAGAGAAAAGAGGGGGCCATAATTATACTCAAATTATTTATCTGAAAACCAAATTTAACTGGGTGTCCTATTTTTATTTGCTAAGCCTGGCAGTCTTAATATGAAAAAAAGAAAACGTTTTTTTTTGGGATCGGACTCAATATTCTGATCCTTCTTATGATAATGCTGATACATTTATTGAAGGTGTGAGATATAGGATTCAAGAAAATATTTCACAGAACACAGGGAAAACTTTGGGGGAAGTCTCTTCTACATTTATGTCACTGGTAGGGAGTGTGTGATAGGATCCTTGTAAAGTTATTTGGTGGAGGAAAGTAGGGAAAATATAGTTGAACTATAGAAAAGCAAGGAAAGTCCAAATCACTGATTAAGTTATGGAAAGCCTAACGCTCCACAATCTAGCTGGACAATGTCTTGTGTATTCGAGGAAACAACACGGGGTGTTATCCCACTGATGGGGGCCATCCAGCCTGCTTAATCAAGCAAGGACAAGGCGGGGATGCCACTGTGCTCTCTGTCCTTGCTAATCAGTGGCCCCTGTGTTCTGGCTCCTGTCAACAATAGACCCTCTGCAGAGACTGTGAGGTCATAGTAGTGTGACCTCACAGGGAGCCAGATCTTTGGAAGCTAGAGTAGATGAGCACGCACTTCAGTTGTGGGGTGAAGCGTGCTGTGAAAAGGGGGTGACACGCGGAAGCATGGCCCAGGGGTGCCCTCGGCTCCATGAAGGGCTCTCCCTGCCACCTCTGTTGGTGCTGGTGAGTTTGTATTGCCATTGTACTGCCAGGCTTTCCAACTTGCAAGGAGCAGTCTCTGTTCTTACTCAAGTAATCTTCTAAGGCGTGAACTTGGGCAGCGTGAAGCCATCTAGGAATGGAGGTATTTCTCTATCCTCGCTTTATTTTGTTTTTTTTCTCCTTTTACTGAAGGTTTTTATTTTTATATATTTTTTAGTTTATCCAAGAAGCTCCAGGGAAGATTCATGCACACAGATTTGGAAATAACCACCTCTAGGGAATGTAAGGAAAATTAGCTGAAATAGGCTGCATTGGGTAGGAGAGTAGAAAGAAGTAGCAAAGGCATTTTGAAACACAAGAAACAAGAATTATTTATTTATCATTAAGATAAATCTCTTGTATTTGAGCAAAATCATTGCAGTATGATTTATGTAGTAGAATTACACAGTTTGTATGGAGTGATTACATTCATGCCATGAATTTGCCCTGAGAATCGTGAATAGTAAATAGCAGTTTGAGAAGAAAACCCTTTCCTTGATGTTTCTTTACTACATTATAGCTATTATACAGAGGAAGAGAGTGTGTGGCAACACAACTCCAGGAATTTTTTTTTTTTTTAATTAAAAAAATTACTTGATGGTAAATAACATAGTTCTTTAGAGTAAATAGTTTACATTTCTGCCACTTATTATGTGGGAAAACACAAAGTAACTGAGTTGCCCTTTAAAAGAAATTTCTCCTATGAATTTACTTATAGGTTTGCTTTGTTATATGAGTTGTATTCAGTTTTCTGACAGGATAAATTATACAAACTGTCTGATAATGTGAACTCGATAAAAGAAGGCTTAGCCTGATAAAAGTATGTAAATGCATTAGCATGATTTCATAATTAAGTGATTTATTTTAATGGGTGGGTGTTTCTGTTGGAAAATTGTTTAAGGTGCCTTATAATTAGGGTTATCATGAATCTTGTTTTGCCCTGGTCAGTACCAGCTTATGCCTTTTGTCCTGGTGTTGACTGTAGTTTAGCATTTAGCTCAGACTTTTAAAAAATTCAATATTATTATTAAGAGTTGCAATGAAATAAGCCACCGTGAGTTTGGTAGACCTCCACTTTGTACCATTGGCTTCTTCCATGGTCTCATCTGGGAATGTGTGAATTGATGTGTGCACTGAATAGAGTTGTTGTGCAGTTGAATCTAAAAAAACAAGCTGGGCTAGTCAACCTCCCTTTTCCCCTACCCTTAGACCTCCCTATTATGGACCACATGCAAGTGTTTGCTGTTAAAGTGCTTGGAGAGGAGCTGCTAGGGACAGCTAACTCCTTCAAGTCTGATGGTGGTTGGAGAAGTATCTGACCCTGGAGTCCCCGTGGCCTTCATGGTGTACCCGCTGGTTTTGCAGCAGTCTGAGCTGGGTTCTGGGCAGTGATGAAGCTGCCAAGTCATCAGTTAGATGCTGGATCAGTGGGAAACTGGAAATCATTAGTTATGATATGTGAAATAGGTGGCGGAAGCTTCTAAGCCCTGCTTAAAAATGTGCACATTTTTGCTACATGTTTTTTCCCCCATTTTTTATGTGGTATAAATCTACCAACCTTTTTTTGATTGGTAATGATTTTTAATTTTGTAACAATTATTATGATATTTAATGATTTCATCATCTCTGTTCCCTCTTGAGAGTGTCCTGGTTTGGACAATAAGTGTTTACTCCACTTAAAATTCAGGCCAACTTGGCAAATTAAGTATTAGAGCAAGGAAGTACAAACTGCGGGAGCCCATGGGCCAAAGTCATCCTGGCCCAGAATGGTTTTTACATTTTCGAAAGGATTGTAATGAAACAGCAAAGCAAAGAAGAGTACTTGACAGACTTTGTGGCCCGAAAGCCTTAAATATTTATTATATGGTCCTTCACAGAAAAATGTTGAGCACCCCTGGTTTTAAAGTCTGTGATAAATGGGTTGGCAGGCTATATAAGCATAGTATTTTATCACGAGCATGTCATGTTTTGTTACCAAGTCAAAATGAAGATCTGAAAATGACAGTGCTCTGACTGGTTTCATGTTATGAATGCATGGTGGAACACTCTAGAGCAGATCATAGGCTGTCGTTTGCCATCTCTGTATAGAGCAGAGGTTCTCAGAGTGTGGCCTGTCTCCTCCTGGGCCTTCCCAGGATGTTTGTGAGGTCAAAATGATTTTATAGCAATACTAAGACCTTATTTGCCTTTATTATTATTTTTTTTGCCATGTTGATATCTGCCCTGATGATACAGAAGCATCAGTGATGGGTTCAACCTGCAGGCACGCTAGCACAAACCAGCACAGTGGTACCAAACTGTCCTAGAAGTCATTGTAGTTTCCTTCACTGCCATGTCCTCAACGTATAAACAAAGGCCAGTTTCACTTAATGTCCTTGATGAAGCAGTTACATTTCAACCCTTGAGTACATAACTTTTTTTAACTTCCTGTGTAATGACATGGGAAATATGCATCAAGCTCGCCTACTGAAGTATGATGTTGTTTCTAGGAAAAGTACCTGTGTATTATTTAGTTGTGAGCTGAGCTAGCTGCTTGTGTCATGGAAAACCACTTTTCCTTGAGAGAATGTCTGACAAACTGGTTATTCAAAGTTGATTATTTGGCAGGCATTTTCTTGAAAAAATAAAATTATCCTATTGCTTTAAAGTAAACTGACAATATTTTTTGCCAATGATAAATTTTGACCTTTCAATAAAAAAATGAGAAGTTGGAAAACTTTTGTCTAGCATCATAAGTTTTAGTTTCTCATACTTTTCTGATATCAGTGGTGATGTCAATGAGCGTGATTTTCTTGAGATAGCACAATGAAATAGGTCAACCAATACTTTGCAAATGACTAATGTTACAAAATCATGCATATGTAAAAGATGCCTTTAACGTGTAAGACAGATCTTAATGTAAGAGTACAAAACTTTGATAGGGTTTCATATTCTTTAACGCAACTAACCTTTAAGAAACTACCACTTGTATTTTGATGCTGAATCAAAGAATATCCACAATTACCTGGAAAGGTTATTAAAATACTCCTTTTATCTAACCACATTTTTATGAGGCTGGATTTTCTTAATATTTTCAACCAAAGCAATATGTTGCTATATATTGAATGTAGAAGCAGATGAGAGAATCTGTTGTCTATTGAGCCAGATACCAAAGAAATTTGTTAAAAATAAAAGTAGCTATCACTTGTCTTATTAAATATGTTGTTCTGGAAAATAGTTACTTTTAATTAAAATGTATATTTATATTACATGAAATCCATTAGTTATTTAAAAAGTTTCAGTATTAACTCACAATATAGAGACTATGATTGATATAACCTACTTAGGCAGAAGGTCTTTGGGACACTCAGTACTTTTTTAAAAATGTAAAAGGGTCCTGAGACCAAAATGTTTCAGAACTTGGGTTAAAGTAAATATATAGATCACTTTTTCTTAGCTTTAGGACTTTGAAAGTATTTTTATTAATAACTAAGTTTAAAATGGTCTCATTTAAAATAGCTTTCATTTCATTGGTTCTACAATGTCATGCTAATTTCATCTGCTATTTCTCTTTTTGCCACACAAGAAAACCCTTTTGTATTTTTCTTCTTTGTCAATTCTAACAGCAATGCTGGGGTGAAAAAGACACTGCTAGAGGCTCATTCTGAAATGGGGAGCAATGAAATTCTGGAAAAGGAGACCTCAGAAAGTCTCAGTAATGGTACCAACAGCAATGTGGAAGCAGCCAAGAGGCTGGCCAAACGCCTTTATCAGCTAGACCGATTCAAAAGATCAGATGTTGCGAAGCACCTGGGCAAGAAGTACGTTCTGAACCGGGGCTGGTGTCTGAGATGGTCCGTGTGTGTGTGTGTGTGTGTGTGTGTGTGTGTGTGTGTGTGTGTGAGAGAGAGAGAGAGAGAGAGAGAGAGAGCGAGAGAGCGAGCTTTTAATAACCAAGTCTATTCTGTTTTCTTACAGCAACGAATTTAGCAAACTAGTTGCAGAAGAATATCTGAAGTTTTTTGATTTTACAGGAATGACGTTGGATCAGTCTCTCAGGTATGATTAAACATCACTTGATCCTGCCTTTGCCTCCAAATAATTCTTGGAAGAGAATGTAATGTGCTGAAGCTAGAATCTGATTTTATTATTTTTTTTAAGCACATGATTACTTGATTTGTACTAAAGATATTAAACATAGCAGAAAATGAAAAAAATGCATAATTTTTATGAAATCACACATGAGCTCATTTTCAGCATCTGGTGAAAGTCCAAGTGCAGATGACATAATATAAAAAGGTGGCACAGTAAGTCTTGAGGAAAATGAGAGTTTGGTTTTGAAAGTAAGGCTTTTTTTTTCAAAGCAGTTTATAGACTAAGAAATTGAAGGGTTTTTCCCCTTAAACACTCAAATACAATAGCCAAATAGTATTTTAAGACAATAGTTTAGAATTAAGTCATGAATGGAATAAAAATATCAATGTAATCAGCCAAAAGTGTCAATAAAAGTTATTCAAGCAGTATCTGCGCTTTGTTGACCTAAACCAATGGAGGTGTCTTAAATACATCCATCCTCACTTTTTATACCACTTTGTACTACAAACTTCTGAGAGCAGCTGAAGGAGATCCCAGACAGCATTTAATCTTATAAACAGTTTATAAAATGGCAGAACCTTGAGGGATTCTGAGGTCATCTAGTATAACCCTCTCTTCCAAGCCAGGAAATTGAGGTCAGGGAGGGGAAGTGAATATGTTCAGATTAGAATGCACAACTGACTTATTCTGTGTCTCTTTCTCTGAATAAGAGGTACCCACAGATTTTCTAATGAAAACAGGAATGAGTGAATAAAGGATCCATGTTTTTGCTTTGCTTTCAGATGTAATTTATTAAAAAGTTAAGATAAAAGTTTGAAAAATATAATTCAAATTAACTATAAGAAGGAGGAGAAATTTCAGTTTACCAGAATGTTTCTTTCAATAGTAAGATTTCATAGGACACATTAAATGAACATTTTTCTTCCTATTTCATGTGTAGGGAAATGCACTTGCTTTATGAAGTGAGGGTCATGAAGATTTATATATAGTAGATAGCATTTGAAGTGACTCTGAATTTAGATTGAATATGTTTCTGGGCATATTTTCTATTCAGAGAAATTTTATACAAAAATTAACTTATTCCATAATTTAAGGAATAAATTAGGACTATCTCCCCCTCATATAACAAATGAATAAAATGTAGTAAGAGGCAAAATAAAATTAACAGAAATCTGCTGTGCACAAGATGATGTAATTGTAATTTTAATAATGAGCTGGTGGAGATTACCATGAAGTAACAAAATGATGAAAGAACCCTGATGCATGTAGAGTTTTAAAACATAGCTTGCATGATTAAGTGTTCAATCTTAGATATTCTTTGGTTTTTATCTCTGGGTGATCGTTTAGAATTGGCTACTTTACACTTAGTCATAATGGGGAAATTACTTACCTTCCTAAGGCTTTCTTGATGTATTGGCCAAGACTTTATTACCTTGTCATCTTTTTATTAGCATTTTATTGAATTTAAATGTCAGTATAAATTTATATTTAGTTTATATTAGATGAAAACTATTAGACGGCCATATATATATATATATATGCCATATTTATACACACATATCTGAAGTAACTGTAGACTCTTCCTTTGGATATTTAGTTTCTTATGTACATAAATTAACTGTCAAACAAAATGTAGTAACACTTCTAAAATTTTTACTTTTCCCCCTTAATTCTTCTTTAGGTATTTCTTTAAGGCATTTTCTCTTGTGGGAGAAACTCAAGAACGAGAAAGAGTTTTAATACACTTCTCCAATAGATATTTTTATTGTAACCCAGATACCATTTCTTCACAAGGTAATCTGATGGAAATGCTTGAATTTCTTTTTTATAATAATGGCTAATTTTCTTGTTATAAAAGTTAGGTTTATCGTAGAAAACCTGAGAAATACAGAAAATCATGAAGAAAATGAAAATCATGAAATAGCTCTATTTAGAGATAACTTAAGTTTGTACTTCCTTCTAGTCTATTTATACAATATTTAATGTCAAATTGGAATCATTAGAGTTTTGTTTCCTACCTTTCCCTTTCATTGTGAGCATTTTCCATAGTATGCCAATATACTTTAAACTTAAGATGCTTTGCCATTCTGAGCTTATGTGCAAAGTACATTGTAATGAATAAAATGCCAGTTTTCTTATTCTTTTCTATACCTCTGATCACTAAACTTCTTGATGAAAATGGATGTATGCTTAATTTTGTGGTTTTGGAAACATTTGCAAATCTCATTGGAGCTTGTGGTATGTCTCTTGTCCTTTTGTTTGATATTTAATATAACAACATTGACCACTGACTTTCATTTATGATTTTGTTTATTGCACTCTTTTAAAAAAGCAACTTTAAGCTACCTGTGTTGACCTACCCTATGAAGAGAGAGGTCTTTGTTGATTTCAATTCCTGTAATAAAGCAAAGTTTTCAAGGTTTGAAGTCAAGCACATTCATTTATAACTGGAGAATCTTTCATAAACTTAAAAATTCTATAATAAATTGATGGGAGCAGATATGCAACTATTTGTCTCTTAGCTTTTGTATTGCCAATGCATTGGAATAAATGTACTCAATATTGACTTAAGTGACTTCTCCCCTCCCCCCTCCCAACAGGCTATGGGTCCACTTAAGTCAGCATATATTATTAAGGTCACATTCCTATCTCTAAATTGGTAACTTTTCTTTATTCCTTTCTTTGATTATATTTAGACCATTTATTCGCTATCTTTCACCTTCAGCATTGACCAAAGAATAAAAAGGATAGAAGAGGGTTGTACCTTTTATAGAAGCCTTCTTCAAATCTAAGAAAGATATTGACTTTTCTGAGTAAAATAAGGAATGTGGATTTAGGCACTCAATTGGCTGTTGATAAGGATATTTGAGATTTGGCTAAGTTTTATAAATATTTTCAGGCATTTGTTTTAAATTAATTTAGAATGTGTGATAATTAAAATGGCACTGGATTAAATATACATCTAGGCCTTTAATAGCATCCTTTGATAACAGAAATCTCATAGAAGGCATATTTTCATTACATTGTCATTGTCCCTTTATGTACTTGAAAAAACTCTCTTTATAAATTGAGTAATTTGGATAGGCTTTTCTGTCCATTTAGCATAAATTAATAAGATGGTTTATTGCATCTAGAGCTGCTGTTGTGTCCTACACTTGAATTGAGGATTGTCAGGGAGAGAATTGGAACCAGTTGTGAGGTTTGGAAATGAGAAGCTTAACTCTTTATGCCTTTTCATTTCCTTTATTTAAAAAAACAGAAGTGTTTTCTTATACATGTAAGATAATCTGTCTAGTGTGGGCAAATTTCCCCCTGAATTTTTAATTTTTAATCTTAACAGATTGTCAATATTTTACTTTTTTTACTGATCCATATTATAATAAACAAAACTATCCAACTTAAATGTTGCTTTTGAGGAATGACATGAAAGAAAACTATTCCTACCTGTATATTCTTAGTCAGAGAAACAACACCCAGAAGGTAAATAATGGAAGATTCTAATCTTGGTTTTCCTTAGCTTTTTCTTTTTCTCCACTTACTCTTCTTCCCAGAAAATAAGAAAAAGTTATAATATTAAATAATTGTATTAATTTCCATGTAGGAAACTATACAGAATTCAAATACAAATAAAAAGATAAAAATACAAATTATAATTTCACCACCCAAAGATGATCTTTTAATATTTTGCTGTATACTCTCTAGATGTACAGTATGATTCCATTTAAATATTATTACATAATCTCTTTCATCTAATAATTTACTGTGAAATATCTTTCTACTTCAACATGCATAGGTGGACAATGTTTTTAATGACTTCAACGTAACAGAATTCTGTTTTGGAGAATCACTTACCTGTCTTCCATCATAGCAATGCTTCTCTGGATATCCTTGTATTTTGGGTATATCCTTCATTATTTCCTTAGTGTAAAACCCTTGAAATGAGTTTTCTGAGTCAAAGAACACTGTTTCAAGACTTTTGTTATGTACTGTCAAATTGTCCTTCAGAGAGTAGGACAATTTACTTTATCACCTGTAAGGTCTAACTCGGCCCATTGGGGTCTTAATAATAAGTTATCATAATAAATTAGCAGTCTCTTGTTTTCATAGGTTCTTAATGTATGCTTTTTTAATGATAATAAAAGAGAGGGAGAATGTACCTATTAGTTCAGCAGGATATAGTAAATAATGCTTTATGTCCCATGTTTTTTTAGATGGAGTCCATTGTCTCACGTGTGCAATGATGCTTCTTAACACTGATCTCCACGGCCACGTAAGTGTCAGCTTGTAAAGCTGTCTTTTAGAAATCAAAACATGTCTTGGATTTATCTTTGATTTTGTGCCCATACATTCTCTGCCTCCCCCTCTCATTCTCTACGTGATTTCCCTGGCAAATTGATGAACATAAATATCTTGGAAAAAGAAATAGCTTTTTATGTTGCATGCTAGCACAGAGCATAATTTGAAGTAGATGCCATGTTGTTTAGGAGACTAGAGTTGTTCTTAATCGGTAATGTGTGTTCTATATTTTCTTTTTCCACTAGATGGCAGATACAGAGCTTCTTTTTTTTCAAAAAAATTTTTTTGGTTCCGTATTATGGTTGATGTACAATGACGGAAAGAGCATATAAATTAGATTTGAGAATGTCAACTGTGTTGTCACTAAATACAGTAGCACATCTAAGAACTTAAGCTTTTCTATACTCTTCAGCTTTCCTGGTCTTTTATTACTTGAAGTATAAAACTAATTATCTTCTCATTTTCTATTTAGAATAGAGGGTGGACTTCTTAAATATATGATTGTATGTAAACGTTTACCTATGAAGAAGTGGAACTTTAGCTCCACTTAAACTATCCATGTTAGGGGAAATTACATTGTTTTAGTAGTTCGCGTTCAGACCGAAGGAGAGAATTTCATTTATGCTTTCATATATAACATTGATTCACAGCACTTTTGGATATGAGGAATCCTCTTCACATCACATGTTTTGAGAGTACCCTCGTGAAAAAATGATAGTTGTGCGTTTGACATCTGTTAACTGAGAAAATGCATAATGACAAAAAAAAAAAAAAAAAAAAAAAAAAAAAAAAAAAAAAAATTCCAGGAACATAGTCCCATTCCTATTTAAAGTTTGGGGATCTCATAAGATTTTTATGGAGAGTGTTTCTATTAAATCCTAGATCCCTTTTTAAAAAGCTAATATGACTTCAGTATTACTTATATGTATTAATCTCAGAAATTTGAAGCATAGTAGTAAATAAAAATGTGAAGTTTTAGGATTTATGCAGATAACTCAGTATGCTTTGATGTCCAGACAAACTTTTGGGACCCCAGAGTCTATGGCCAGAGATCATGGCCATCTGTTCTTGCCCTTTCTTCAGACTGCTTTTGAGGAATTATAAGGAGATTAAATGAAGCATAGCACTTTTTTGGCAACTAAGATGGAAAAGAGAGTTTATATCAATGATCATTTTAATATTGATCTATACTAATCATGGCTAATTGACAATTGGTAGCTATAGTGGCAAACTTAATGATATAAGAGGGAGAAACTTGTAACAGTAAATCTGTCATTTTGAAGATTATGCTTTTGGTGATTATTAGGTATCTCCTTTGTTTTTAAAAATGTGTGCTTTGTACTTAGACGTGTCTGTTTATATTAAGTACGTTGGACTTATCTTTATCCATTTTTAAAATGCATGCTGTTAAGTCTTTTAAATGTATAGTAACTACCATAAAAACTAAACACATGAAAATATGTTTCTCTTATCTTCTTCTTCCTCTGGATTCATTTTTAAAATAAATTTTCCTTCTAGGTGGTAAGTTTTTATCCATAATTCTGGATGTAGCTTATTTTGCATCATGATTGCCTGATTTATTGTTATATGACTGCTTTAACTTATTAGCATGGTCCCTATGAAGTTGAATCATTCAGAAGATAAAGTGAATTATTTCTAATGTCTGTTCCTCCTTTTCACCTTCTTAGACTATACTGTGTAGTCCATCACCTCCCATTATTACTGGTGCAATGCTAGAATAATCTTCATGGAGGGTGAACTAATAATCCATTTTCCTTTTTGTCCGTACCATCATGTCATAATAGCAATATGACAGCATGACTTTTCTCAGAAGTGCTGAGACCAGCTTTTCATGCTTTCAGTAGTGGGGGAAGAGCTAACTTGGGAGAATAACTTCTTTTGGCTGTTTTTTGTGACCTTTCATGCGGGTTTCTTTTAAGGAATGATGCATTGAAAATGCATTGGTATGGGCCATTTTTGGCCATCTAATTTTCTTACTAATATAATATACTAATATAATAAACACTTTCTAATACATCGCTCAGTGTTACATGCTGGAATGTTTCTCTGTCTTTCTGTTTTTAATTCATTCTCTCATGTAGCATGCACTTATAGTGTGCCTACTGCATTCCAAGTTCTGTGCTATTTGGTAATGATTAGAAATGAGACATGTTCATGGAAGTCACATCTCTTCTGTGGTAGTGCTGGCTAGGCCAACTTCCATAAGTCAGGTTTCACTGGAGAAATGGGGCCAGGGAACTGAGGTGCTGTGTGGAAAAGCACTGGGGAGATATTTTAATTACATACTAGATTATATTTAAAACTTCACTAATGGATTAGGGAAGAAGCCAATCCAAATTATAAACAATATTTTTGAGAGAAAATCATTTAGATATTAATTAATTTGAACTAAGAATGGTGATGCCCTTCAGTACCTGTATTTAAAAAAAAAAATCATTTACCATTATCTTAGCAATATCAGTTTGCTTTTGTTTAACTGGGGAGTGGTTTTTAGATTAAATATCTAAAAATTGCAGTTGCATGGCACATTTGCTAAGTATACCCTTTTTGTTTTTAAAATGCCTCTTCATCTATGAAATGTGTATGCAAATTAAACTTCTGCACGTACAGATAAATTTCCATTGAAACAAACTCTAGTTTACCTAAATTCTTTTGCTGTATTGAAACTAAGTTGTACTGAAAAATTCAGTTGCCTGAACTATCAACAAGGAAAGAGTTGAAAACAATTTTTTAATACTTTGCATTTTGTTAGAAATGGTATGAATAAAAGGATTTAAAGTGTTAGAATAAATTCAAACCTATTTCTTTTCTGAGCTAATCTTCATGCATGCTCTGACTACAGCCTGCCTTCCTGTACTTCAGCTGTCAGTCAGGACTCAGCCATCTGGCAGGATTATCCTGACAGGCTGAAGACTCGCAGCAGGAGCGTCTTTCTCGTCAGGGTTGGTGCTCTGAGGTGGCAGCCAATTTTAGATACAGGAGGGTGTTGCCATGAAGAGTTAAGTGCCTGGTCCACTGGCCAAGTTCACACCTAGAAAGTCACAAGAGACCTGGAAAGACAGTGAGCGGCTGGCCAGGACCAGGCCGCTGTCAGAGGAAGCAGCCAGGGCGCTACCTTTGGTCAAGATGTGCTCAAAGCCACTCTTTCACATTGTGACTTGGGGTTTTTGGTAGCACTTCTACCTTAGGTTGGCAGGACCCTATGCATGAGCAGTGGGCGTACGGTGGGGGTGGGGGTGGGGGTTGTGGATCTTCTGGTGTGGCTCTCTCTCCTCAGGAGGCACTGAATCCTGTTCTCTGGTCAGAGGCTAATGTATGAGGCAGGACCTTACTGTTTGGGTTTTTTTGTTTGTGTTTTAGTGTTGAGTTACTGGTTTACTAAGAGCTAAAACCAGGGCTGGTATACCATACTGGTAGGCAGAAGGAAGAGATCTAGATAAAGTACAGATTTTATAACAGCATAATGTTCAAAAGATAGATGGAGTTCACTTTGAGATAGGACACAGGAGCTCATTATTTCTCTTTGAACCCGTCTACTGCACTCATGATTGGTTTCTAATTCTTGAATCAGCTCTCTAGGAGCTTAGAATTTTAAATGGTGGGTAAAATATTTGGTTCACTATCAAAAGTGCAGAATGACTATTAGAAATCAAGTAATGGGAGTGCTTTTCTTCATGTTGTGCTATTGTGTATTTCCACCTCCACAAGCACCACAAACTTCCAAGAGGTTGGTGAATACCCATAATGTAGCTAATGTCCTCACTAAAGCTCTATGAGTGTCTGCGATTTTCATCCTTGTAACTGGCAGCTGCCTTGAGTACATTTTGTCTGTTGCCCTCCCTTCCTTCTGGAGAGCTTTCTTTGTGGATGCCTCTTTCTGTCTGCCCTGCCCCACCTCCTCAGTGCTCTCTACTATCAAAGCTGCCCCTTACATTCTTTTCTTTTTCTACCTGAGCCTTACCTGGGGTGTAGATTCCAGCTGTGGTCTATTAAGCCATCACTGCCTCCTTCTCTTGGAATTCTCCTCTTCTCTACCTCCTTGGTCCCAAGTCTTCCTTTCAGCCTAATTGGGAGCTACCCAGCCATAGTGAGTAGTGACTTCCAGCAGGCTCTCATCCCTTGCTGGTCCTCCTTTCTCCTTGGCATAGGAGGGGTTCAGTGATGCTGAAAGCTCAGAAGCTCAGAGTTGCCAAGACTTTCTGGTGGGGCATGGAGTTCTGTTTTACTGTTACTACGTCTGTCACCAAGCAGGCATTTATAGAATAGCCTGGGAACCTAACCAGCAGCTATAGAAATGTTTTAATAAAAAAAAGTCATGATCTCATTTTTTTCTATTTTAAAACAACCTTTAGAATTCAGTGCAGTATAAAATTAGCATCTGTCTGGATTTTAATAGGAATCCTTATTGTGTACGATAGATGAGTTCTGTTTAAGTGTATCAAGCTTACTGATGCCCTGGTAGATTGTTACCTAACAGGATTCTATGACCCCTCAAAATGAAGGCTTCCTTTCCTCCCTGCCTACTTCTCATTTTCTTAGAACAAGCGCTTATGTAAGGAAAATGTGTCCATGGGTAGCTTTTATTGGTTGAGTCAATGGGCCCATTTAGGGTCCTCAGGTATCTAATTTGTACATTATTTATTCACTGTATTTCCTTCGCCTGATCATTAGGAACCTTTGATGTTTGCACAACTCAGTGAAAGGTGATAAAAGAAAGCTAGTGAAACTCGAGCCAATCCATTTTGCTCTTCTTTGGTGCTGGCAAGTGATTTGAGGAGGGGGGAGGATTGAGGAGGAGGGTGACTGAAACCTCTGACTCTTTCCTCTAGTTCTGTTACTTAATTGAATGTCCGTCCCTCTCTGACAATCAAGTTAACACTAGATCTGAGTCGCTTTGTAATTCGATAATGAGGTGCGTGGTGCTTTTTTTTTTACCCTCTCATAGTTTAGAGGAAGTACTTTCTATGAAATACTGATAAAATTGTATTATAGTAGTTCTCAAACATTTTAGCTGCAGGACCCCTTTATACTCTTAAATTTTTGAAGACCTCAAAGAGCTTTTGTTTATGTGGGCTATATCTTTGAGTATTTGCCATATTAGGAACCAATATTGATAAAATTTAAAAATAACATTAATAAACCCAATAATACCATTTTCGTTTTGAACAATATACCTTGCAGAGCAAAAAACTTTTTGAAACTCTATATATTTAGAGTTAGAGGTTTATAGAAAAATCATGCATAAAATAAAATTCAGAGTTACTATACAACACCCTATTATTAACACCTTGCATTAGTGTGGTATATTTGTTACAATTCATGAAAGAACATTTTTATAATTGTACTATTAACTGTAGTCCATCAACTTACTGTTCACTGTACAGTGCTATTTTTTGAATATTTTTATTCTAGTAGCATAAATACAACCTAAATTTTCCTCTTTTAAACACATTCAAATATATAATTTAGTGTTGTGAATTAGGTTCACAAGGTTGTGCTACCGTCACTACCATCCATTACCAAAGCTTTATGACCCAAATAGAAACTCTGTGCAATTTAAGCATTAACTCCCATTCGCTATCTCTATCCCATCTGCTGGTAAACTATATTCCAGTTCCTGACTTTATGAATTTACTTATTCTAATTATTTTGTGTCAGTGAGGTCATATAATATTTGTCCTTTTGTGTCTGGTTTATTTAACTCAATATGATGTCTTCAAGGCTCAACCATGTTGTCACATGTATCAGAACTTAATTCCTTTGTACGGCTGAATGACATCCCATTGTATGTGTATACCACATTTTATTAATCCGTTCATCAGTTGATGGACACATGGGTTGTTTAATCTTTTGGCAATTGTGAATAATGCCTCTATGAACATTGGTGTGCAAATATCTATTTGAGTCCCTTGCCAAAACAAAAGTTTTTAGTATAAATATTAGCATTTAAAATTTTGACAAATCTTTTTACTATTTGGCTTAATAGAAGGCAGCTGCTTCTGAATTTCATCTGTTGCAATATATCACAATTCACATAGCTTCTAAATGCCACTGTATACTTATGAACGAATGAGAGTGAAAAAAGCAAATGATGTTTCTTGTATAAAAATAGGTTTGGCCTCTTGGACATCCTGAACTGGTACTAGGACCTGGGACCATGCTGTGTTGTGATTTTTTTTTTTTTCCCCTTGCCTTTATCCTACTTCCTGGTCCTTTTTCAATAGTAATGATTACACTAGAGGTGGAGAAAAAAAATCCCAGTAATATTTCAGATATCCCTAAAGGTCGAACACTTAGCTCTGTGGGATTTCTGAAGTAACATTTTCAGCATCACACGTATAGCCTTCTGGTTAGCTCTTAATCCAGATCAGTGTGGAAATTTACAGAATCCTCCTCTGCCCACTAACCAAGCATATAAAGAAATGGACACCCGAGGGCAGCACAACACAATCAAACTCACTTGATAGAGAAGCATGCAAAACAAAAAGCAAACCAGGAGCTTTTAGTCAAGTTACAGAACTGAAGTAATTATCAAATCGGTAGTAGGCTTTTTCACCATTTATTGTAACATGTTGGAGGAGGTGGAATTGTCATGTGGGAGGGTATGCCTTCTGTGTTTTTAATATCCTGAGACCTATGAAGCCAGATTTTACCATTGGATCATGAGAGCTTTCAGTTTCTCCGAAAGCATGATTTTTTCACAAAGCTTCCAGACCTTACATTATTAAAAATGAAAAATTTTAGAATCGTTTTGCCTAACTTTTCAACTTCTGGATTAGAGTGTGTGCTGTGGTTTGCTTTCCTAGCCGATATTTAATTGAGGTGGCTAACCATTAGTAGCTCTTCCCTAGTACAGAGTTTAGATTAGGCCTTGGTTGGAGCCTTGGAGAAGGTACCAGTTCCCCTGATCGTCATGGAGAACATGCTCAGAGCAAAGAGTCAGCCATACTTGTGCTGAGTTTTAGACTAGAGTTGGTATGGTTTCTAGGTGTTAGGAATGTAAACTGCATTTTAGCTTTCTCTTTACTACCGCTAAAGTTGGGAGCTAATTCTTAGCTGGGTGTAGAAAATACCTTACTTTTAACAAAGGGAAAATCTGAAATTAGGGAACAGAATATATCAGGAAGCCTCACTTGTTGGCATGCTCATGATGATGTCTTCGATACCAGTGCCACTTCCAGTTTTATTTTAGCCCAGGGGTCATCAAGGTATGATACATGGGCAACATCCAGTTCACTACCTGTTTTTGTAAATAGTTTTTTTTTTTTTTGGAACACAGTTTTTTAAAACATCTTTATATTGCCATTGCTAGTGTTGAGTAATTGCAACAGGCCTGCAAAGCCTAAAATATTTACTGTCTGGTCCTTTACAGAAACTTAAAAAAATTTGTCTGTTTTAGTCTCTTGCCCTTAGTTCATAAAACCTTCTATATTTTTTATGTCTCCTGCCCCCAAAATAGTAAGATAATATTAAATATGATCCCTTTGTTTTCTTTAAATGGGAAGATGTTAAAAACATATCCAAGTTAATTGTTTCTGAAATGATAAATTATAAAAGAATTCCCCTCTAAAATGCATCTCGTAGAGAAAACAGCTCTTTTTTGAAACAAAATATATTTGAAAATGGCAATATAATCCTTTTTTTAGAGAATAGCCTTAAGGTTGGCATTAAAACCCCCCAGGGTTTCTAACTTTATTATCTTCTCTCATGAAATATGTCACTTTAGTTGGCTAAATATTAAAGATGTGGGCCAGCCTGCTATTCTGGGGTTTCCAAAACAATTTCTACTTGCTATGGATTTTCTATTTTGTCTATTATCTTTCTAGATTTAATTTAAAACTCCCCCTGATTTCAAAGGTAATATTTCAGAGACTCATGTTTATTATCATCTCAGGATTGGAAATGCTACATTGATTTCAAGGGGCAATTTCTGTGCCTTTTGATGCATGAGGAGGCCATTTCCTCTGGGTATATACCTAGTAATGGTATTGCCAGGTCATATGGCAAATCTATAGTCAACTTCCTTAGAAACTGCCAAACAGTCCTCCACAGTGGCTGTACCATTCTGCATTCTGACCAACAGTGAATAAGCATTCCTATCTCTCCACATCCTCTCCCAACATTTACAGTTTTCTGACTTTTTAATAGTAGACAATCTAATAGGTGTGAAATAGTATCTCATTGTGGTTTTGATTTGCATTTCCCTAATCGCTAGTGATGTTGAACATTTTTTCATGTGTTTCTTTGCCATTTGTATTTCTTCTTTGGACAATTGTCTTTTCAAGTCTTTTACCCATTTTTTAATTGGGTAGTTTGTCATTTTATTGTTCAGTTGTGCGATCTTTTTGTATATCATGGATATTGAACACTTATCGGATATGTGATTGCCAAATATTTTCTTCCTATTTAACTTTTTGAGAGAGCCATTGAGTTGGCTGCCTTTTCACACTTTTGACAAATCCTTTGAGGTGCAAAAGTGTTTAATTTGAGGAGGTCACATTTATCTATTTTTCCTTTTGTTGCTCATGCTTTGGGTTTAAGGCTTAAGAAACTACTGCCTACCACAAGATCTTGAAAATGTTTTCCTACATGTTCTTCTAGGAGTTATGGTTGTTGCTTTTATATTTAAGTCCTTGATCCATTTTGAGTTAATTTTTGTATAAGATGTGAGACATGGGTCTTCTTTCTTAAGGCTATACAGTTCCCCCAGCTTTATTTATTGAATAGACTGCTCTGGCCCAGCTGGGAAGACTTGACAGCCTTGTCAAAAATCACTTGACCATAGATGTACGGGTCCATTTCTGAGTTCTTGATTCACTTTCATTGGTCAATCTTTCTGTCTTTATGCCAGGACCATGCTGTTTTTACCACTGTTGCTAAGTAATATACTTAGGAGGTGAGAGTCCTCCAACTTCGTTCTACTTTTTTAAGACATTTTTGTGTATTCGGTGCCCCTTACCCTTCCAAATAAATTTGATAATTGGCTTTTCCATTTCTGCAAAGTTGAATCTGCAAATCAGTTTGGGTAGAATTGACATTATAACGATAGTCTTCAGTTCACAAACATGGAATGTCCTTCCATTTATTTAAGTCTTCTTTGGTTTCTTTTAGCAACGTTTTGTAGTTTTTTGAATCTAGGTCCTTTATATACTTGGTTAAGTTTATTCCTAAATACTTGATTCTTTTAGTTGCTATTATAAATGGAATTTTTTCCCCCTGAATTCCTCCTCAGATTGCTCATCAGTAGTGTACAGAAAAAGTCACATATTAAGGACTTTTCCCTTTTTCTTTTCATTATTGATTTCCAGCTTCATTCCTTTATGATCAGAGAAAATGTTTTGCATAATTTCATTCTTTTTAAATTTATTGAGACCTGTCTTGTGACCCAACATATGGTCTCTCCTAGAGAAGGATCCCTG
Source organism: Tolypeutes matacus (assembly GCA_026826555.1). Taxonomy (NCBI): domain Eukaryota; kingdom Metazoa; phylum Chordata; class Mammalia; order Cingulata; family Chlamyphoridae; genus Tolypeutes; species Tolypeutes matacus. The sequence continues at coordinate 4,925,432 of JAKSZT010053830.1, read as the reverse complement.
AGCACTTGAAAAGAATGTATATCCTGATGTTTTGGGGTGTAATGCTCTATAAATGTCCATTTGGTCCACTTCATTTATCATATTATTCAAGCTCTCTGTTTATCCTCTGTCCAGATGTTCTATCTAATACTGTAAGTGGTATATTGAAATCTCCAACTATTATTGTAGAGACATTTATTTCTCCCTTCCGTTTTGCCAGTGTGTGCCTCCTGTATCTTGGAGCACCCAAGTTAGGGGTATAAATGTTTATTAGTTATTTCTTCTTGAATTTCCCCTTTTATTTGTATATAGTGACCTTCTTCATCCCTTATAACACTTTTGCATTTAAAATCTATTTGGTCCTATATTAGTATTGCTACTCCAGCTCTTTTTCATTTGCTATTTGCATGGAATATCCTTTTCCAACCTTTTACTTTCAACCGGGTTGTGTCTTTACATCTGAGGTAAGTATCTTGTAAACAGCATATAGATAGCTCATATAATTTTTAATCCATTTTTCACTCTGTCTTTTCATTGGGGAGTTCAAGCCATTAACGTTCAATGTTATTACTGTAGAGGCATTACTTCATCCATTTTGTCATCTGGCTTTCTGTTATAGCGTAGTATTGTCTATATTATCTTTTTACCCTTTAATTTACCCTTCTAATTCTTTATTTCTACACTCTTCTCCAAGTCTCTCTCCTTTTTGTGTTTGTTTGTTTGTTTGTTTTTTGAGGTGCTGGGACCTCATATGTGGGAAGCTGACACTTACCCACCCTCATTTTTGAAAGACAGTTTTGCCAGATACAGAATTCTTGACTGGCGTTTTTCTCTTTCAGTACCTTAAATTCATCATACCACTTTCTTCCTGCCTCCATGGTTTCAAATGAGAGGTTGGCACTTAATCTTATTGAGGTTCCCTTGTATGTGATGCTTTGCTTTTCTCTTGCTGTTTTCAGAATCCTTTCTTTACCTCTATTTGTTATTCTGAATAGTAGGTATCTTTGGGTAGGTCTATTTGGATTTATTCTGTTTGGGGTGCATTGCCCTTCTTGGATATTGATATTTGTCTTTCATAAGGGTGGGAAGTTTTTGGTCATTATTTCCCCACATATTCTTTCTGCCCCTTTTCTATTATCGTCTTCTGGGACACTGGTAAAACGTATGTTTTTGCATTCCCTGTTGTCATTCTATTCACTGAGACCCTGTTCCATTTTTTCCTTTTTCTCTTTCCTTTCTCCTCTCTTTTTCAGTTCAGATGTTTTGTTCTCTAAAACATTAATTCTGTGGTTGAGCAGTTCAACTCTGCTATGTTCCTCTAATGTATTTTTAATCTCCTCCATCATGTCTTTCATTCCCATGAGCTCTGTTACTTTTCTTTACAGGCCTTCAAATTGTTATTTATGCTCACCTAGTGTTTTCTTAATATCCTTTATTTCTTTAGTCATATTTTCCTTCAGTTACTTGAATTGGTTTAGGAGATTTGTGTAATTATCATTGATTAGTTGTCTCAAGTTCTATATATCGTCAGGATATTTGGTTTGTTCCTTTGGGCCACCTCTTCCTGTTTCCTAGTATGGCTTCTAATTTTTGCCAATGTCTAGGCATCTGTATATGTTGGTGAATTTACTCTGGTCAATTTTTCTTTCTTGCCTAGTGTTGTTCCTCCCACCCACACCCCCTTCCCCAGCTCTTCTTTGATTTTTAGTTCAACTTATTCTAAGTCTTTAAAATTGCCCAGCTTATTCTTATAAAAATCACGCCAGAGACTCACTAATGGGACACAGATTTTCTCCCAGGGATGGGGCTAAAGAGTCCTAAAAGCAGTTTTCCCTCCTTGCAATTTCCTGGCTGGCCAGCATTTGGTGCCCATCAGTGAACTTTTCCATGGAGGTGTTTCTTTCAACCTCCACTTTTCCGCTTTTTCTTGCTTCTCGTCTGGCCAGAGCTGAGATTCAAAGTGGGCTCGCTGTCAGAATTCACTGAAGAGGAGCCCTCTGATTTACCCTCCTTCTTCTCTTGTAACGGCTGACAGTGAAGATGTCTGTTCCCCTCCCAGTGAGCTGCAGTGAGCAGGGGTTTTAACCAGGTTAATTTCTTGAGCATGGGGCATGAGATCCCTTCTTGGCCACAGCAGGGGTTTAGTAACTCATGTTTGTTGTTTCGGGTTCTTCATCTCTTGCCCCTTGCCCTCTGGGAGTTGTGCAGCACTGTCCTGGTCTCCTGACCCCAAAGCAGTTCCCTCTGATAGCTTTTGACCCTTTTTCTGTTGTTTTTTTTGAGAGAGTTGAGCCCTGCCTGTCTACTCGATGCCATTTTCCCAGAACTTCACAAGATGTAATTTTTGATATGGATATTATCTACTGATGTTTAAAAAGTATCATCAGACCTTAATTACATTAGTGAGGAGGAATGCCAGAGTAAGGACCTTTGGGAAAAATCCATTCCTAAAAAAATGGGGGGGGGGGGAAATCATCAGTTCTTTCAAAACGCTGGAAATTAACCAAAGGCTGTAACAATCTGAAGAGTATATGTCCTAAAAAATAAAAAAAGGTTTTGGTAAGAACAGTGAGCGTTGTGGCATTTTAACTTGCCCAGTTATTATCCCCCTTTCTCCAGCTCCATGGTTATTTTCAAAACCAAAAGCTTTGCAGTTACAATACCTATGCAAATCATCAGCTGAGTGACCGTTGGAAGAGTTTGGAGCTCTCCAAAATCCACATTTCCAGAGAATTGACATTATTTGACTTGTCAGCTCGTAGGCACCATCACTCAAATGCTGCTTGTCTTTATTTGATCTGATTTGGCTAGATTGTTATGTTTTAATTGTAATCCCAATGGTAACCTCTAAGGAAATAACTTATGATATTGATATGATAAATCAATCTCATATCAATCTGTTTTTATGTGATAAAAACAAAGAAACAACAAACAGGAGACTTAAAGAGATTGAAAATTGTACATTAGAAAAGATCTGTTTAAAACAGAAGAAGGGAGTGATGGAGGAAGGGAGTAATTGAGGATTAGAGGAACAAAATGAGGGCATGAGACATAAAGAAAACAAACAGCAAAATGGCACATGTAAATTCTACCATATCAGTAATGAGAGTAAATGTAATTTAACAGTAAACAATTAAAATCCAGAGATTGGCAGAATGGATTAAAAGATCCAACTATATGCTGTCTGAAAGAGACAGTTTAGATTGGAAGTAAACAAGTTGTAAGTAAAGGGGCGGAAAAAGATATTCCAAACTAACAAAAAGATATCTGGAATGGTATATATCAGCCAAATCAACGTTAAGACAGAAATTAGAGACAAAGAACTTCTTATTATGATAATAGGGTCAAACTACTAAGAAGATAGCAACTATAAAAATATAGCTAACAACAGAGCCCTAGATACATGAAGGAAAAACTGACAGAACTGAAGGCAGAAATAAAAACTCAATAATAGTTGGAGATTTTTAATGCCTCACTTGTAATAATAGATAGAATAACTAGACAGAATATAAACAAGGAGGCAAATGTCTTGAACGATAGTCAAAACCAGCTTAGATCTAACAGTCATCTGTTCAACACTCCACCCAACAACAGCAAAATACATACTCTTAAGTGCATAGGGAACATTCTCCAGAATATACTGTATATTAGGTCAGAGAAGAAGTCTCAAGAAATGTGAATGGATTAAAAACATACAAAGTATATTCTCCAGCCACAATGGAATAGAACGAAATTAGAAATCAGTAATAAGGACATTTGAGAAAATCATAAATATGTGGAAATTATACTCCTGCAAGGGCCCCCAAATAGCCAAAACAAAGAGAAAGTTCTCAGTTTCAAAACTTAATACGAAGCTACAGTAATCAAGAGAGTGTTATATTGGCATAAAGCTAGCCATGTAGATCAATGGAATAGAATACTATCTGGAAATAAACCATAACATTTATGGTCAATTAATTTTCTATAAGGATGCCTAGACCAGTCAGCTGGGAGTGTCATCTCTTCAATAACACTGGACATTAACTGGACCACTGGATATGCACATGGAAAACGTGAAGTTGGATCCCTACCTCACACTATATAGAAAAATTAACTGAAAACAGACCATAGACTTAAATATAAAAACTAAAACCATAAAAATCATGCTTCTGATAAGGGACTTGTATTCAGAATATATTTACAAATCAACAATAAAGACAAATTACCCAATTTAAAAAATGGGCAAAGAATTTGAGTAGTCATTTCTCTAAAAAAAAGATATACATATGGCCAATAAACACATGAAAAGGTCAACATAAATAGTTATTAGAGAAATACAAATCAAAACCATAGTGAGATATCTCTCACACCTACTAGGTATGATGGTGAAATATGAAAAAGATAAGTTGGTGAGGATTGGAACCCTCAGGAACTGCTGGTGGGATTGTAAAATGTTACAGTTGTCTTGGAAAAGTTTCAGTTCCTCAAAATTTTGCATACAAAATTAACCATATGACCCATCATTTCCACTCCTTGGTATGTGCCCAAGAGAATTTAAACATGCCCACGCAAAAACTTGTATGTGAATATTCATAGCAACATTGTAATAGCAAAAAATGGAAATGGCCCAAATGTCCACCAACTGATGAATGGATAAAAGAGTGTGGTACATCCATACAATGGAATATTATCTGGCAATAAATAGAAGTGAAGTACTGATACATGCTACAACATGGATGACCCTTGAAGACAGTTTTCTAAGTGAAAGTGGCCACTTGCAAAAGGTGACATATTTTATGTTGTTTGTATGAGTTGTTCTTAATAGGCAAATCCAAATAAATAAAAGGTAGACTAGTGGTTGCCAGGGCCTGGGTAGTGGAGGTAGCAGAAGGCTTGAGGACTCACTTCTAAGGGGTAGGTGAAAATGTTTGTGGTATTAGTGGTGATGGTTGTACAATTCTACCAAAATTTTAAAACCATTTAATTGAACAGTTCAAAAGGGTAACTGTAATGGTATGTGAATTATATGCCAATAAAGCTAGTATTTTAAAATCATAGTTAAGTTGACACTTGATCATGAAAAAATCACACTTTTAAGTCAGAAATAATATTCCATTTCTTGTATTCATATTTTCAGTCTACTTTTTCATAGTTTTATTCTAATGTATGTTTAATGCTTTAATATTCTAGTTGCTTTTTTTAGGGAAGACCGGGGATTGAACCCAGGACCTCGTACATGGAAAGCAGTGCTCAGCCACTGAGCTACATTCACTTCCCAATGAGAGTTGGTTTTTTCATTTGTTTTATGTTTAGGAGGTACTGGGGAATGAACCTGGGGCCTTGTACATGGGAAGCAGGCACGCAACTACTTGAGCTACATCTGCTCCCATATGCTTAAATTGTTACTGATCAATATTTTATACTTATTTGTAACAAAACTCGTGTATATTGAAATGAAAAATTTTTTTGTCATTATAAGAATTCTAGTCTTAAAATTTCTTCTAGAATGATTTATACATAATAATTAATACCACACAATTTACTAAAAAAGATGTTACAAATATTTGAATTCCCAAAATAAAATACTTTTAGTGATCAACTGATTCAATTAAGTCTTCCTTTAATTTTATTAAAAGGAAAGATTTGGAAACGGCCTGACTTGGAGTAAAATGTATTACCTGGTCATTGTTCATTCATTTTCTCAAATCTTCGGAACATATCCAAAAAAGTCCTTACTAAGTCATATCAAAATGGCTATTGGAGAAGCAGATATGGCTCAAGTGGTTGAGTGCCTGCTTCCCACATGGGAAGTCCCGGGTTCAGTTCCCAGTGCCTCCTAAAAACAAAGACAAACAACAAGCAAACAAACAATAAAACTAATTCAGGGGTCGGATGTGGCTCAACTGGTTGGGCGTCCATCTCCCATATGGAGGGACCCGGGTTCGATCCCCGGGACCTCCTGGTAAAAAAAATAAATAAATAAATAAAACTAATTCAGGGGAGCTGATGTGGCACAGTGGTTGAACACCGGCTTCCCACTTACAAAGTCCTGGGTCCAATCCCCAGCCCAGGTAACTCAAAAAAAAAAAAAAAAAAAAAAAGACTATTGATTATACTTGTTATTTTTTTTTTTTTTTACTTTGAGGCACTGTTTGACCTGATATACTTGAAAAGGACTGGGAAAATTATGTTATCATTTTATATATACCTTTGCAAAGTATCTTTTGTTTAAATACTTTATGTACTTTAAAAAAATATTTTGTCAACTCTTTTGACCTCAGGTTTAACTTATTCAATTTATGGAAGATATCCACCAAATGAGTTAATTGGCAACAAGCCAATTATTATTGTCAAAATAGTTAGCTAAATCAGAGGTTTTTATGCAAAGTCTGATGTATGTCTTTACTTTTAGTTTCCTAGGCTGTTTAAAGCAAATACCAGGAAATGGGTCAGGTTAAAAAAATGGGAATTTATTCACTCATGGTTGAGTTCAGAAAATGTCCAAATGAAGGTGTCATCAGGGTGATGCTTTCTTCCCAAAGACTGGCTGCTAGTGATCCTTGGCTCCTCTGCCACATGGCAAGGCACATGACGGTAGCTGCTGGTTTCCCCCTTCTCTTCCGGGTTTAGTTGTTTTCAGCTTCTTGCTTCTTTGACTTTCTCTCTTTTGTCTGAATTTCATTCTCTTATAAAGGACTCCAGGAAGGTTTAAGACCTATTCTGATTGAGGTGGGTTGTACTTTAAGTGAAATAGTGTCATCAAAAGATCCTATTTACAGTGGGTTTACACCCACAGGAATGGATTAGATTTAAGAACATGTTTTTCTGGGGTACATACAGCCTCAAACCACCACCCCCTCTTTGACATATTTGCCAATGAATAAGTTTTACAAAAACTTAGAGTTTTACAAAAACTATTTAATACTTTATCATTATTTAGATTTATTATGAGTGGTACAAATTTTCATCTTGTAAAAAAAAATTTTTTTTCATCTTGTAAAGTTAAGAGAAGGGCAGCTGTGAAAGGAGAAGAGGAAAATGATTATTCTTAAGGCATATAGATAAATGTTCTCAGGCAGATCTGTACCTCGTGAAGTTGAGCTTCTGTATGCGTATTTCCTTAACACAATCCATGGCTGTGCATCCCTTTTAAAGTTTGCTTCCTCAGCTTGAAGACTGCTCTTCTACCCTACTTTAGCCTTTCATGAATAAAATGGCTTGGCAAATCATGCATATTATTGGCAAGAGTACTGTATATAGGTATATGAATATGTCGGTGTACTTTGTATTGACTGGGACTCCATTTTGTCAGATGACATGCTTGTGCTCCCTTTTTTGTGTTCTAAATCCCTCTCCTGCACTAGTATCTGATTTCTCCACAACTGGCAGCTTCTAGTTGATTGGCACTGGCATAGGAGGTGAAGTGTCTATGCCTTCTCTGACTTCATTTCTCTTTAAAGTAAAACACCTGTCTTATATCCAGCATTGGACAGTGACGTAATTCTGGAAAAAATTTTCTACTTTTATTTTTCTTGTGTGTGTGTGTCTGTTTGTCTGCCTTTCTGTTATACCCCAGAAATTCCCTGGAATGCATTGTTACCCTGTTGTTTTTTTAAACTTTCAATTGAGGACTAAGGAAACCTTTTCCCCCTAAAGAAATCAGTTACTTCCCCATCTCTGAATTTTTAGTGTTATATTTTCTTTTTAGCCCAGATTCCCAGGAAGCTGAGGAACAAATTTAGTTCTGCTAGTCTGTAACTAACCTAGTAACCGTGTTAGTTTCCCTGGTCAGCATATTTGCACCTTTTGTCAGTTATGATTTTCTGGTTGTTTTATTTATGTGCTTTTCTTTGGTGAAACATTATTATCCTTAAATCGCCTTTGGAAATATATTGGGGGCAATTCTCCATGGGATCTTGCTATTCTGTACATTTAGCTAACAGAAGCATCAGTTGCTTTTATTTTGGACTATTTTTTCACAGATATTTCTATAGTGAGCAGCTTTGGAAGATAGCGGTAGGGACCCTAGAACAATGAAGAGGTTTGTTAATGCCTTGGAAGATAGAGCTAGTGTCTCCCTCCAGAGAAAATAGGTAGATTCATTTTCCTCAAGCTTGGGGTTTCTCTCCTGTAACACAACCCACAGTGTGTCCAGGTGACATCTGACCCTGTGCAGACTGCTCTGTGGGAATTGGGGTTCAGGGAACTGGCACAAGAAAATGCTGGTATTCTGGTTACTGCTCTTGTGAGTTATAAATTCCTGTGTCTCTGACCCAGGAGTCCTATCTTCTGCCACCATCCATGAGATTGTGGCAGGCTAACTTGTTAGCTTGCAAGTAGAGTAGAATATCAGATCCTTCACAGTTCTTGACAATATGTAGGGAATAGAAATAGAGAGCCCTCAGACATCAGTATGTTTCTCATTAAAAACTACATTATATTTTATTTATATAAATGTAGCATAGATTTTTTTTCAGGTATCTTCCGAGATTAAAAATAAGGGTTTTAGCGTAGCTTTGCAATTCATATTTAATGACAGTTTTAAAAGCATAATAAACCATCTGTTTTTATTATGCATATTAAATTGCATCACCTATATATGTACATATATGTGTATATGTATATACATATATATATTCTTGTCTTCAAAAATAAAATCAGACCTTGCTTTGCTTAATCACATGTTTGAGAATTGATCTTAGTACCATAGATATCATTATTATCTATTATTTACCTTTGCCACAGAATATTGGGAAGAAGATGACCTGCCAAGAGTTCATTGCAAATCTCCAAGGGGTAAATGAGGGTGGCGATTTCTCCAAGGATCTGCTGAAGGTAAGAATTGAAGTTCTTGTTTTTAAAGTATGCTTACGTTTGCATTTACTGCATACTTCTCAATACAAAACAGACAGTCTAAGGATTCTTAAGCATTTCACTTTGTGCTTTGGTTTTAATGGTGATGTTTCTATTGGGGAATTCCTTGATGCTTTTCACTTCAGGGTATCCTTAAACTAGTAATTCCGAAAAGTCTACCTTGTAATCAGTAATACTGAGATAATAGGTAGATTTGGAATGGCTGGTGATACAAACAATGAGTGGACAGTGCTGAGCTCTGCTTTATTTGTAAGCATACTATCAGAACTTGAGAAAGATCTTGAAAGGATATTCACTATAGAAACAGACATTTGTAAACTATTATGGAAGCCATTCTGGACAGTATTTAGTCCCTAGTCACGGGGCACTCAGGTTGTCTCTGGAAATAGATTAAATTAAATCCGATCATTGTAGAATGCCTGCATTATTTGTACTCTGGCTTTATTATTATCAATCAGCATGTTCTTCCCCATCATCAGATTGTTTTCAAGGAGAGAACAGAATCAACTTTGGAATGAATAACATTCTACATCAGTATAAATGAGATGTGCATTTGATCAAATGCAAAATAATTATTAATAAATGGGTCTGAATATTTTAGAAGCTGAGGGTGAGACACGTACAATAAGAATGTGATTTTTCACAGATTTCTATTTACTTCTAGCCTTCCTTTATACATCTTAATACTTCCATAGATTTCTTTTGGAGTCAGTTCCTTTGAACTTGCTAAGAAAGGCGACATATTTGAGTTGTGCTACCATATGGAAACATATCTGGTGAAAGATAAGTCTTTTATGCTTTGTGTAATTAAAAACTTATGGAATGGAACTGTGGCAGATTTGGATGTATGTGTGTGTGTATATATGTACATACATACATGCACACAATTATATATATGTACTGTATATATACACTATGGAAAAGAATGTATAAACGTTTGGCACTATCAGATTCTAAATTTTACTGTCTTTAATTGCTGCTTATTAAAAATTACATTATGAAAAAAGCAGGAAGAAAAGTAGCTTATGTTTGCTACGTAAGGAATGTCATTTTTTAGTTTGTTTCTTTATAGAGCAAATGCTGCCATTTCTGACACTACACTTTCAAATAGGAATTGGAAATAAAAGGTGCAGGATTGTAACATGATAAATAGGTTCTGTGCATGTCATTGAAGCTATACAGTAGACATTTGTTAAGCCTTTTTTCCAGTCTAGCAGTTTTAGTGTGGAAAATAATGGAGTCTCTCTAAGAGAGGATTTGTGAGACTTTTATCATTATGTCAGAAATGAAAATTGACAGGAAAATTGTTATAGTGGAGCTTTTAGATCTTAGTGGTGGCTTTCTGGTTATTTGTGTGACTGTGGGTAAATTATTGAGCATATTTAGAGCATGTTTGATGGAGTTGTCTCTAACCAAATGTAGTTAACGTACAGTTCTGTGGAGACCGTTCACCTCGGGTGAACATATGTTCTCCTTTGATTTACTCTACAAAGAATTTGCCAGATGATTTGTTGCAGTTGTGCAACTGAGATCATGTTTACAAACCCCAGGGGGACAATATGTGTTATGCTATTTTTTATTTACTGTGGGAAGATGATAGTGCAATGACACTGAAAATGACAGTGGAGTTTAGCATGAAAATTGTCAAATGAAATATTGATTCCTTTTCATAACAAATTCCAGCCTCTCACCCACCCAAGTTGAGTTTTCCATTTCAGTAGGAATCTGGAGTTTACTGCAAATTTAAACAAAAAATGTTTTATTTATATATTTTTTTTCATTTCACTTTCCTATGTGGCTGTTTGTTTTCCTTCTCTTTCCCTCCTTCTTTTCCTTCCCTCCCTCACTCCCTCCCTTTATTTATTCTTTTTTTAATGATAATTCTCTGAATTCCCTGCTAAGGTATATCATTGGGAGAAATGTTAATTTAGTTTGGGGGGAAAATATGAGTATACATATGCCATATAGACGCATCCATACATAGAAACAAAAAAAGTTTGGTACCGTCTTACAGGTTTGAGTTATCTCATTCTCTTTTCCTCCACCCCCTCCCCAACCTAAAAAATATAAGCATATAAGGTATTCAGTTTAATTATGAGGTAAGAGAAAAGAGTATGACCTTTATTATACTTCTACATGAAAGTGTAGAGAATTGATAATTTTATCAAAAAATGCTTGCAGTTACATAGATTGATCTGAGATTTTTTATTGTTACATGTTGACTTTATTACTTTAGTTTTCTTTGTTGAATCAAAAGCAACAGTTGGACTTAGGTCTTTTGCTCAGTGTAGTCGAGTGGTTGGGAACATTTGTTGAAGGCCCTTAAAATGAAATTATTCCATATTAAAATAAAAGTATAAATGTATTCTTGTTCTCAACAGAAATAAGAAAAATTGAACTTAATGTACTTAAATAATATGAGAAATGAGCAACCTGGCTCAAGCATTTACGGAGAATCCAGCTAATGTTTTACTTCCAAATTTGCCTTAGGCTACCTCAAAGGGATAGGTGATACACTGGGACCTTATTTTACAATGCCACATTATTTGTTCAAATGTTCTAAACAGATACCTCATGCCTTCCCCCCCCCCACTAATTGCTTAGAGTATAAGTTACAGATATCTATAAGACAAAGTAGACAACTAGGAATAGAATTTTATTTAGGTTTCTCAAAGTGGAGGTCTGGCTGGGAGGAGGCAGTGTTTGAGATGTGCCTTTGAAGCATAAGTACAATTTCAGTAGAAGGCTTGTTTTACTTTTTCTTTAGGTTATTATTCCATTTCATCTCCCTTTCCATCCTCCACCCACAAACTTTCATGTTCTCTCTGTCATACGTACCTCTCCCTCCTACCTCACCAAATCAAGGCAGTCACTCACTCAGCAAAGTGTTCCAAACCATCTGGCACATTTCATGGCTGTACAGGACCTGCCTTCTTACTGCTGGATGTGGTTTGCCTGGAATCATCGATGGGGACAAGGTCAAAGTGGAGGGGGGAGGTTCCATTTTGGTAGATCTAGTGAAATATTGCTAAGGCTCTAATAAATATTAAAACTCTTAAGAACACAAATAAAGAGGAATGAGAATGTAAAATGTAGGTCAACTCTAGGTTGGGGGCAGAAATTTTTGAGAGACACTGTGGAATGATACATGTGATTATGGATTGGGGAGCTATACTGACTGGGTTCTAATCCCAGCTCCCCTCTTATTAGCTGGTGACTGTGGGCAAGTTAGTTAAACTTCATCTCTTGATTTCCTCATGTGTAAAATAGGAGATTTTATTAGGAACCTCCTTGAGTTGTGATGATAGAATGAGTTAATATATGCACAGCTCCTAGAGTCCTAGCATGTAGTAAGTGCTATATAAGTGTTACGATTACTTTTTATTTTCTATATTATTTTATCCTTTGCCTAGCTGTAAGTGAGCTGGAAGGGGACCCCATTCCTTCCTGAAAGTATCTGGACATAAAGTATTGTACAATTCTAAGGGCAGGTAGGATTAGTGTCAATAGACAAGATCTCTATCCCCCATCCCCTTTTTTAGTGTACTACTTTAAAAAAAAAAAGATTTATTTCTCTACCCTCCCTTACCCCCAGTTGTTTTTGCACTCACTGTCTGCTCTCTGTGTGTTCCTTCTGTGTCTGCTTCTCTTCTCTTTAGGCGACACTGGGAACCAATCCTGGGACCTTCCAGAGTGGAGAGAGGCGCTCATCTCTTGCGCCACCTCAGCTCCCTGGTCTGCTGAGTCTCTTGTTGTCTCTCCTCTGTGTCTCTGTTTGTTGCGTCATCTTGCTGAAACAGCCCTCTGCACAGGCCAGCTTGCCTTTCACCAGGAGACCCCAGAAATCGAACCCTGGACCTCCTATATGGTAGACAGGAGCCCAATCACTTGAGCCACATTTGTTTCCCTAGTGTACTGCTTTTTAACTACACACATCCCCTTGTTATTTGAAAGGAGCCATCTGTGACCTTGAGCATTTCTTTTTCTTGTAAGTTTTAGCCCCCATTATCTGTTGTTTTCTTCGTTATGAATTATTTGTTGGTTCCAAAGAAATCTTCCACAAGAGGCATTTGTTTTATGAAGGCCATTTTAATATTGTGTAGGTACCTGAAAATGAACCTGGCAACACCTATATTTCCCTTGCCTTTTTACCTGGACAACAGTGTCTCCTGGATCTATCCCTTTTCCCACATTTTTATATCTCATATTTAGTTTGGATCTTTAGGGACTTTTCTTTTTGTTGCAAGAGAGTTATTAAGGATGGTTTGGCCTTGGGCTCATCCCGGAATCTTGAAGAACCTCTGAGGAAACAAACTAGTTGTGGTTCTCTAGTGGTATCTCAAGGCAATCCTGGGATATTAATAGAGATATGAATTGTCTGAAGTGACTAGAAAAATCCCTGGACCAAGAAGAGGAGCTGCTAAATATCTACTTGCCCTCTCTGCTTCTTCCAAATGGAGAGGACTAGGTCAAAAGGCCCAGGACCAGTAAATGTTCCTCTACGTCATGCTCAAAAGTAGTACCTTGCTCCTTTGCTTAATTTGCATGAATTATTTCATTCTTTTCCCCCTGAATTTCTTATGAACCTCTAGTCTTGGCTTTAATAGAAAAACTACATTTGTATCCTCAGCTCAATCTGCTTTCCATTTCTAACTCTGTTGGCTGATGATCCTTCTTTTCTCATTACATACAGGGAGAAACTCAGGGACTTTGGGGTGATGGCCACCAGGTATTTAAATATTTAGAGGCAAAGTGGCCCTAAATATACATTTACATGAAAAGTGGGAAGAAACACTAGGAAAATAAGAGGAAAGGAGCCAGTGAAGAGGCATCCTGTAATATAGGGTGGAAGATAAATTAGTGGCTACATGGTAATTTGATTTTGAGGAGATGTCCTGATCGAAGAACTTGGCAATGAAACATGAAGCCCTAATTGTTTTTTATCCCAAGTTTCTTCTTATCACCTACCGATTGATACTCAAATAATGTTCTCTTTAATATTCTTATCCTAATTATAGTTAGATCTTTAATGGTTTAATTAAATTAAATAAATTATTTTAGCAGCAAATGAATATGGTAGACTGAGGGGAAATAGAAGAGAATTAGCTGAAACCAGTTCTGCTTTAATTTGAGATTTTTTTTTATCGTCTTGTTTAGATTTTTATCTTATGACAAAACACCGCAAATCTCAAACCTTCCAAAATGATTCAAAGTTAACTAAAAAACAAAAGTGAATACAATTTGCAGGGTGCTTTAAAACTTACCTCTTAAGTCTGCTTAAATACACAAATAATTTTAAATATAGTTCTCAATACAAAGAAGCATTACTGGACAACATTAAAAAGCTAAATAAATAAATCTTACTTGGGCCAATCCATTATATGCCACCCTTTCAGGCTATTGCTTGTGAATTGATGCTTGGCTTTATAATATTCTTTAGAAATTTAATTTCTTGCTAGAAATTGCTTGTTTCTATCTCCTTTATTTGTTAATTTATTAACTTTGAAATCAGCTTGAGGTGTCTTAAGTAAAGACCAAAAGCTTTTTCACTCTCTCAGGTTTGTAGTTAATGGTGACATGTGTGTTTGTGTGTTGGGAGGGAAGTGATAGATAAATTTAGGGTTTACATCAATATGCCTGGCCTAGAAGGGTTCACATGCTTCATTCCGTTAATGGGATGACAGATAACATAGTGAATTAAATTATTACGTATTCTATTGGTTAGAATCTCATTAAAAGTTCTTATTCACATGCATTTGTTTTCCCTTGCTTTCCCCCCAAAAAATTTAGGTATGGTTCCTTTAAAAGAAGTTTCCAAGAATATGTAGGCTACTTGCATTCATCCCTCAACAAATCTAGTTGCCTTGAAAGGATTATATATTTTAAGTGGAATTTTCTCATTTGGTATGCTTAGGAAAAAATAATTTGTAAAAATGATGGAGAAATTAGTGGAGGGGAACATTTAAACAAACAATAGTCTGAAAAGGTCAACAAAGAACACATTTTAAATAAAGATTAATGTGACTTGCCAGACAAGGAAGAAACATAATTAGGAAATATAAAATTATGCTATGCAGGTTCATAACCATTAGGCTTTGCAATCAGTTATAGCTGTATATAAGGTAAACAACAACAAAAATCAATCAGCCATTAAAGATTTAAAGATAAGCAATTTTCTACAAGTGCAGACTGCAAAAAGGACCTGTTCACACACGGTTACAACAAGAGCTGCAAGGAGTCTTCTAAAAATGAGAGCAAAGCAAGCTCAGCACACATTGAAGTCCCATCTACCCCTCTAATTTGACCCTGCCGGCCAGGGAGGAG
Organism: Tolypeutes matacus; assembly: GCA_026826555.1. NCBI lineage: Eukaryota > Metazoa > Chordata > Mammalia > Cingulata > Chlamyphoridae > Tolypeutes > Tolypeutes matacus. Next base: position 4,910,276 of record JAKSZT010053830.1, on the reverse strand, counting down.
ATTGAAAATTTAATGCTGACAGTTGCCCTACTTTTCTATTCTTTCTACCAAAAGGCTGCCCTTGTGCCCTTAAGCAATACAAGGTCTTTCTCACTCTCTCTCTCATTTTTGCTCCCTCCTTTAACTTTGTTTCCAGTGTTATCACAAGCCTTGCATACTATATCTAGCCCATGGTACCTTCTCATCTCTAGCCTCAAAGCCTGGGAGCCCCAGGTAGTCTGTCTCCAAGCAAGCCTAGCATACCTGTTAATGTATCTTGATTGTGGTCTTTTTCTCACTGGAGCCTATTTGAAGAGGTGACAGCTACCTTTTCTAAGAGTTAATATGGTGTTTAGATTCAAGACCACACAAGTGATATTCCTAAAGAAAATATTGATCCATTATGCACACGGTGAGTTTTCTTTTTAAGGACCCCTGAGAGCTCAGTGCCTGTGATCTAATTTGTGGAAATCATAGAATAAATTTTATCTTTAATATTTCTAAATTCAACAGCAGAAATAGAAAAACCCTAGTTCTTTCTTCCAAGTTAATGTTTGTTTCATCCATTAGGCCATATGGTGGTTTGAAATGAATGGTGTCAGACAAACCTGGAAAGCAGACTTACCTTGGGCAGGCAATCTGATTTTTTTTTTCCATGTATAACATGGGATAATAATACCTGTCTCCAAGAGTGATTATGAGGGTTAAGTGTGATGATGTGTGTTGAAAGGCTAGCATTGTGTCCATCTAGAATACATCCAGTGTTCAGAAGGGCCAGCGTCTTTGCTTTTTTACAAAACTGCCCTAGTTTTGGGGTCCTGGAAGTCACTGGGCTCTCAGCTTGTCTTTGTGCTGCTGGTGACTAGTGCTGTAGTCTCAGGGTGATCATATCACCTTTCTGTGCCTTGGTTACTTCATTTGCAAAATCAGATGTTTGGGCTGTGGTTATAGTTTTCAGGTTTTCACTTCATGCATATGGAGCCCCATCCACCCCAACCAGAACTGCTCGCTCTATTTTTTTTTTTTAAACAAATCAATTTTATTGATACATATTAATAAAGCATACAATTCATCCAAAATGTACAATCCATGGTATTTGGTATAATCACATAGTTGTACATTTATCACTTCAGTGATTATTAGAGCATTTTCATTATTTCAATAATAATAATAAACAAAAACAGATGAACAAAAAAACAAACAAGAAAATTCTTCACCTCTCAATCTCTCTATGCTTCTCCTGCCGTACATAGCTGCTATTTCTGGTTATTTTAATTGATTTTTTTTTAACAAATCAATTTTATTGTTACGTGTTTAAAAAGCATAAATCTGCTCCTCAAATTTCCTCACAAGATATCTATTGAGCAAAAAGTTCCATGGAAAGAAAGAAACCAGCGAAATGCTGTAGGTGTGATCTCTAAAGATCCTTTCAATCTTGATTGAAATGCTGGGAATATTCTTAGTCGTGTTTTTTTTTTTTTTTTTTTTTTTGGTCAATTCACATTTCTTAAATATTTTAACTTTTATATTGTATTTATTGGTTTAGGCAAAATAGCATATACTTCATAGTGAAAATAGAAAATGTTCAGATTTAAATCCACAAAAACTTGCCTCTATTGTAGCGGCATCCTCAAAGGATTGTTCTCAGTGAACTACGTGAGAGGAAGAAGAAGGCCTCAGTCTGAAAATAGTTGAACTTTTTATAGATGAAGAGCCTAAGTGAATTCTCCAAAAGTCCTTGATCTGAGTTATATTTGGAGTATGTCATTGGAAATAGAACTTATGGGTGATACTTATGTGTCGCTAAAAAAAATGAAAGAGCAACCATTGCCCAGAGTAGGTGAGCTTTCTCCGAGAGAAGGTCATAGAAACCTGGTAGCAACTATAGCCAGGGAGGGAAGGGGCCGGGATGCTTATGGGAATCTTTTAAGGGAAAAGCTAAGTATGAGAGCTTTTTAAGAGTAAAGCTCAAAAGGTCCTGGCTTAAAATATGGGGTATTGCTGCTTTTTTCCCCAGCAGAATATATGAAGCTCAGTAATGTGTGGGATAGAAGGCTCCTGGCTTGCTTTTACCTCTGCCCTCCCCATGAAGGTCTGTAAGGACCTTCTTTTGGTCATGTGCCCATCAAGGGCAGCCTAAGGATGCTGCCTTGCAGTGGTTCAAACCTTGAATGAAAAACAGTGGTGGTGATGAGGATAACACTTTGAAGTAGCTGAAGACCCACAAATTGTGTTCACATTAAAAAAAAAAAATCTGTATCAAAAAAGTCTGAGCGCTTTGACAGAACAGATGCTACTTAAAGAGTACAAACAGATTTTTAAGCAGGGGAAAAAAAAGAAAAAAGTTTGAGTGGGGGTGGTAGTAATCGTTAAGAGTACTGTAATGGAATATTAATGATTCTCGGATAGAATCTATTTTTAATTTGGTCATGAAGGAGTGCTACAGAATTTTGTGTTCAGATGTGTGTCCCTCGAATTTAGAATGCTTGTATGTTTGGAACATTTCAAAAAGTAACAACTCAGTCCAGCAAGGTTGCTACTCTTAGCACTCAAACATGAATATGAACTATTGATGTGAATTTAATGGATAACATTGTAAATTAAAACCCTTCTCCTTTGGGTCTGTTTAAAAAAAAAAAAATAAAATAAAAGTCAGTCTGTATGTTATATTTAAGAGTCCTTATGCACTTGTGTATCTGATTTATACATTTGCAGTCATTGCTTTGATTGATTTAGATCGGTGAACAGAATTTTGGTTTGTGAAATCTGAGATTCTTGCCAGTTAACACTGGATAACGGTGAAGACAATAAAGCTAGGTCATGTCATGTAACTTGCCGTTTCTTTTAACCATGAAGTTCTTGGAAAAATTATTCAGTCTGTTTTCTTGGGTATGTGTGTATATTTAGGTGTGTGTAAATGGTGTGGTATGTATATACATTTTAATTTTAACATGTACGTAGAAACACATGCTATGTATACATATATATATATTCATAGCATGAACTTAGGGCGTTATAACATCCTCTGTGATATAACATCTTTCTTTCTTTAAAAATACACCTCCCTCTAAGGAGTTTCTTTTGCTTTTACTGAATTACAGGAGAGTAGAAAGCATGAGGCATGAGTCAAGAGTAATGCTTCTAGGCAAGTTACTCAACCTGTCTGGGTCTCAGTTTCCTCCTTGGTAAAATAAGGGTGTGGGACTGAGTGATGACTCAAGTCTCCTTAAATTCAGCATTAAAGGAAAAAGTCTTGGCCCTTCTTGTTCACCAGCTGTGTGTGAACTCTCTTAGTAAGTGGGTGGATTGACTAGTCCCTCATAACCAGCTCTTGGAAACCTCATGCCTTTTGAGGTTGCCGGAAGAGCTTGTCCTAAATCTATAGTTCCAAAACCCTGTGTATTCCATAGTGTTAGTCAACTCCTTTTAGAGCTTTAATCACTGAAAGGGAAAATCCCCATTTCCGTAGCCTCCACACACCCTCCCAACAGTTTCTTGGCTTAGACCAGTTCAGCTATACTTGTATGAAAAAGCAGAGATGTGCTATGTATTGGAAGGGCTTTGTGTTTGTGTCTTTGGACTCATTAGTGGGTACCTTTTTTTATTTTTTTCCTAGGAACCCACAGCTGTAAGCTCACTTCTGTGTTTTTTCAGAGAGGTGCCCAAGTACTCCGAATAATACTTGCTTACTGACTGTATTGCTTAGCATATAATTCTGCTGTCATTAAACTTGGATACCTTTGACTTCAATATTTAGATAACAGCCTATGTACCTGTCTTTTAATAAATTCATTTTAGAAAAATTAATTGGATGTGGCTATCACCTGGTCAATGAAGAGTTGGCACAAGATCGTCAGTGGCGGGTACCCAACAGAGTCCAGTCTTAAGCAGATGTTTGACCATCTACAAGACAGCTCTTCATTGATCCACATCCAATTAGTTGGACCCACATCCAACTAATTTTTCTAAAACAAATTTAGTAATTGTCACATAAATTTTTTAAGTCAAAATTATTTTGAAGAGAAAATTGTTTTCCCATGTGGCCACAAACTAGATGGATGAAGTTGGATGGAGTGTGGTCAGAAACGTGGACAGTAGCTAGAAATGATTTGATAAGGAGGTGAAGAGAGAAGAAACCTTAAGAAGCAGGCACTGGCTCTCCAAATAGAATAGCAGAAGTTGTTTGGAGGAGGGGCAAGCAAATCTGTGTAGTCAGTAACTTCTCAGAGAATAGCTGTATCATAGCAGAGCCAAGTAAAGGATGGACTTAACAAGTCATCAAAAACATTATATTATGTTTACTTAGTTTGATTAAGGAGACAGGGAGTGTGAAAGAGATTTGGAAAGATTGCCAGCAAACCTATTTTATAAAGATTTTGGCATTTAAAGAAATTAGCTTCAATAAGAAGATAACTTTCTATGACATAATTCATTTCTCTACCCCAATCCATTCTTGAACTCCATTCCCTGTGAATGCTGTTTTTTTTTTTTAATTGTTTTTTAAAGGCTTTTTAGTTTGTTTTTATTTTAACATTACCTTCCCATAGGTAGCAGCATAGTTTTTTTTCTGTGATTGTTACTTTCTCAAAAACACCAGGAGTCATCTTTTCCCAAAACGTGAAAGGAAGTATTTGCTGGATGACACAGGTACATGGACCTTCCTCTTGACAATATACCTCATGTCAAATGGATACATCACATTCTTGTAGTTCTCCCTCACCCACTCCATAAACTATCCCTCAAGAAGAATTCTAATATATTCGTGCTCTTAGTAAAACAAACCACCCTGTTCATTTGGACACAAGTAACATTTGTACCACAAAGGAAGGTAGAAAGTCATTTCACCCTGAGGTAACATAAGTCTAGAAGTAGTCAGAAAGCAGTTATTCCTTGAGAATGCAGGATCTATAAGTTTTCCTTTCCTCCTCTTCTCTCTCTTTTGTTCACTGCCAGAAACATAATGCAAGGTAAATCTGTATACCCAAAATATCACCTTAAACAGTTATTTGCATTTCACATTGTTAGTCATATGGTATAGAATTAGGCAAAAAGACATCTTTGAAAAGGCTTGTAGATTTTGAGAACATAATTTTGGTTATTTATGTTGTTATAATTTCTTTATCACTTGTATGACTCCTCTCCCTACCCAGATTTTTAAGGGCCAAGACTTATCTTGTTGGGCACAGTATCCCTAGCACATAATGTTAGTCCTGACACAAATATTTGCTGCAGAAATTAATTGCAGTATTATATAAAATACAGTGATGGGGATTTCTGACCATGGAAAGGCTTTAGGAGGGCCATTTGAAAAACTTATAATTATATGCAGAATTGTGTATTTACACATTTTTCCCCCCACAAACTGAGTTTCACATGATCAAAATCAAGTGTTTTTACTTTTTTTCCATTTCAGCAGAGATGAGTTATTCATAAGGATCCTTGTTCCCCAAAGTATTAAAAACTATTGACTGGGGAGCAGATGTGCCTCAAGCAGTTGAGAGCCTCCTTCCCACATGGGAGGTCCTGGGTTCGGTTCCCAGTGCCTCCTAAAAACATAAACAAACAAACAACAAGCAAACAAATGGAAAAACCAACTCAGGGGAGCTGATGTGGCTCAGTGGTTGAGAACTGGCTTCCCACATACGAGGTCCCAGGCTCAGTCCCCAGCCATGGTACCTCAAAAAACAAACAAACAAACAACAAAAAAAAACCTGTTGACCTAGGACCCTCCAAAAGTGCAGGTTGTGCATTATTATTTTAATTTAAAAGCAAACAAACAAACAAAATCTGCGGAGAAAGGGGACTTTCCCCCCCAAAGCACGTTGTCCATTCATTGAGGGCCTGCTGTATGCCAAGCTCTGTGCTGGGCTTGTGGGTCACAGCCCTTAACAAGATGGACAGGGCCATGCTTATGGAGCCCAGAGGGTGGCAGGGAAGACAGGCATCGATGGTACCCACGATTATATAAACTGTGAAGGGCTTTACTCAAATCCTACACTAAATGTGTTTAGATATAGAGTGCATGCTTGATAGACTTTCAAAGTATGGCAAAAGTCAGATGCTGTATCAAGGTGAAATTTAACATGACTCATGAATTCCTGCTTTGAGTAAGGGCTGTACTAAATATTGGGGGTAGGATGGGGTTGAAGCAAAGATGAGTAAGCTATGAGTCCTGCCCCAAAGGAATTTTTATTCCACTATGGTGGTTCTCAACTCTGGTTACAGAGTAAAATCTCTTGGGGTATGGGGAGAAAAAGTAAGAGGCTGATGTATTCTCACTCAAATGGGAGACCATTAAAATGGTGCGACCACTTTGGCAAAAGGCCTGGCTCTTTAAACAATAAAATTAGACAATTTCCTATAAGCCAACAATTCAAAAGAAATGGAAGAATATGTCATAAGAATATTCATAGCAGCTTTATTTATTATAGCCCCTAAATGTCCATCAACAGGTGAACGGATAAACTTCTATCTGTACCTTGTAATACTACTCAGCAGTAAATAGGAATGGAAGAAGCTATACACAAGAGTAGGTATCATATGATTTTGTTCTATGAAGTTATAGGACAGGCAAAACTGAGTAGTGGGAAAAGTATTAGAACATTGGTTTCTTCCAGGGATGAGAGGACAGGGGTTGACTGGGAATGGGCACACAGGAACTTTCTGGGGCAGTGGTAATAAAATGTTGCAGAAAAACGTCACTTGCAGAGCTTAAAAAAAAAAGTCTGACGTCTTCTCCCTGTCCCACCCAACCCCCTGCCATCAATTTGAGATCTCTGGGGATTGGTGCCTATCTGTTTGCTTTAGTTAGTTAGTTAGTTAGTTAGTTAGTTAGTTAGTTAGTTAGTTAGAAAAGCTCCACAGATGACTCTGATGCCACTGAGCTTTGAACTGATAGGATAAAGTACAAAAGAAAGTATATTAGTTTTCTATTGTTGCTGTATCAAACTACCACAAATTAAACAGCTTAAAACAATGCAAATTTATTATCTCACTGGTCTGTAGGTCAGAGGGTTGGCCCAGCTGGTTCTAAAGTACAGGCAAGGGGTACATTCTGTTCTGGAGGCTTTGCAGATGGATCTACTTCCAAGGACATTCAGGTTGTGAGCAGAACTGAGTTCCATGCTGTTGTAGGACTGAGGTCTCTAGTATACCGTGCTAGTAGTCTTGTTACTCAAGGCTCATTCTCAGCTTCTAGAGGCTGCACCCTCTTCCTTGGCTCATCCCCTTCCTCCATCTCCTAAACTAGCAGCGGCAAGTCAAGTCCTTCTCGTACTTCCAATCCCCCCACACCCAGTCCACCTCAAGTCTCCTCTGCTCTCCTCTTGCTCTGCATCTCTCAGACTGACTGGCAGTCTGTTCAGACTGTTCTTCCTTCCTCTTATGCTTTCCAGTGCCCACTGCCTATATTAAGGTCAGCTGATTCCATCTGCAGATCCTTTCTCAGCAGTGTCTCGATTTATGTTTGATTGGATAAGCAGGGAATGAGAATCTTAGGGGTGTGGGGTGAATTCTACCTGCCATAGGGAGTTATATATAACAAATACTGGGGCATTCAAGAGAAAGAGAAATTACTTCCAACTGGGGAAGATCTGGAGATCTTCAAGGAGGTAGTATTTAGGTGTAGTTTGAAAGGTAGATCTGATGGATGATCTGGAGCTAAAGTAGAAGGGGCTCTGGGTGGAAAAAGAAAGGGTGATGATGTGGAATGCACTTTCAACATTCTATTCCATAGAATGAACTACATGGATTTTAGTTATTTACACTGAGCAATTCAGGTTACAATAGTGTAAAGTAAGAATTTTTGACAAAGTAGAAAATTGGAGGGGGGTTATTGAAAAATGTCTGAATTCTTTGTGTATAGAATATTATTTTTTAAAAGACCATAGGGCAATTTTAGTGTGGTATTTGTGCCACCTTCTCTTTGACTATTAGACCCCAGTAAAATTAAATGTGAAAAATCTAAAAACCTGTTTCCACATTTCTAAACTTTAAAATCCCAAATTTACTGATGAAAACCAGGGAAGGTGGCCTTCCATATGATATAACTCTTTCTTTATAGCTCCTCACAGTTCTTACCTCTCTGACCATTTTTAATTGACTGAATAGTTCTTTCTACTCCGCTTTAAGCAGATGTTAACATCAGTACAAACGCAGCTTCTCTGGATAGATGCTGGGGCGGTGAGGCATCTCAGTGGCTTCAATCTAAAAATTGCAGCCATACCAACTGACTTTTTTTTTTTTTTTTTTAAATAGACAAATTTTATTTCACAAAAATTCAAAACTTTTTCATCAAA